>CM077304.1:211266421-211503921 GCA_039655065.1 Glossophaga mutica | reverse complement strand
AGAATGCCATCTGGATAGCTGGAAGCCTCTGGAAGTAAAGGCTGATCCCCTGCTGGCAGCAAGCAAAGGAGTGGGAACCCCAGTCTTACAAGCACAAAGTACTGAACTTGGCTATCAACCTGCTCAGAAGTAGACTCTTCTCCAAAGTCATCAGGAAGGAAAGCAGCCCTGCAAACAACTTAACTTTGGCCTTGGAAGATCCTAAGCGGAGGACAGCAAGACTACCCAAGTCTCTGGACTATAGGAGCTTTGAGGTAATTCATTTTTGTCATGAATAGACTTACCTAGATATAATTATTAGTGTAATTCAGTCTTCTGTAGGTAATTGATAAACTCCTTGCTATAAATGCAGTCCTGAAAGTCTTCAATAGTTTATAGTAAGAGAAATTAAAATATGAGATCTGATGAGCATCTTAGCCCTCTACCTAAGATGGAAGTGAGCAAAGGTGGGATCAATGGAGAAGGAAAGGGACTTGACTTTGGGTGGTAAGTGAACAATGCACTTTGCAGATGATGTTTTTTTGGCTACACACTTGAAACCTGTATGGTTTTACTAACTAACATCACCCTGATAAATTCAATAAAAATAAATTAAATGAAATGAAAAATTAAAATTTGTGGGTTGAGAGAATATTTGCTTTGAAGCATGTAACCCATAAAAAGACTAAAATTTCTGAATGTTGCCTAATAACCAAACCAATGTTAAATTTTCTTAGTATTCAAGACTGAGATCCATTTATTTGGGGGGAACAGGAGGAAATTATTGCTATGAAAGCTGGTACAAAAATAAAAATGTATTATATCTCATAGAGTCAATGAGACATTGAAGAAGCCCAGCTCAAGGTGTTTATCAAGGATTATTGAATGTTACTGAAAATGAGATTGTCATAGTCTTCTTTTTCTGACTTTCTTAAGCTCTTTTTAAACTATGTATGAAATAAATTCTTCTAACTTGAAATGCCATTTTTACTTTAAAAATCCTACAAGCTTGTCCTGGATAGTTACATCATTCTTACTTTAAAAGTCCTACAATCCATACAGGATTGTTACATCTAACATATTTAGACACATTTTACTCACAAAGTTTTTAAAAATAGGTCAGGAAAGCAGGATTTGTGTGTGTGTGTGTGTGTGCACGCGTGTGCGCATGCAAGGGAAAAGTTCCTGGCTTCTACCGCACCAAGTCATCACCAGGGTTTAATTACTCTACCATGACCTCTGAATAATATTTATAATTATTTAGATGGAAAAGTTGTTAAATTAGTTAGATTTGGGCATTATATATTTGAGGACTTGTTCAGAAGAAAGGTGGAAATATTGGTTTACTTTAGATTGGTTTAAAAAGTATGTTAAAATTTCAGTAACCATTTTAAAAAAGGGGGGAATATTTCATTTGCAAAAAACAGGAACTGAGGGCAATTAAAACAGGTCTAAAGAAAGAAATGAAAGTCACAAAAAATGCACATAGCATTAAATACAGTTATATCATTGATTGAAATAAATTAAGTGGAATAAGTTCACCATCATCTGAGAGAGGAGGCCAGAACCACAGAAAAGCCACAGTATTCAGTAAATGGTGCTGGGGCAGTTATTCATGTGATAGATTGAATTGGATCCAGCCATACAGGATACACACCCAAAAAGCCAATTCAAGGTACATTAAACTAATAGCACATGTCAAAACTTTAAAACACTTTTACAAGAAAACTATTAGAATTAATAAGTAGTATTAGTAAGGTAACAGAACACACTTGTGCTTCCATATACCAGCTATAGACAATTTAAAAATATAAAACTCAAAATAATGTTTAAGAGAATAGCTCTGTTATCTTAGGAAAAGTAAATGTTTATTGAACAAATACGAATAACTAAAACAAGAAAGGCAAAGATAAAAGTTATGACTTTTTAGAAAATCTCATTCGTAAAAACAATGATTTACCTAGACTGGTAAGAGGGGCAGAGTCAGCGGTCAGTGGAGAGGGGTCGAGGCAGAAAAAAGCAGTGGCTAGTGGTCCCAGAGGCACAGGCGGCAGTTGACACACCCTGGGCGCACAGGCGGTGGTCACCAGGCAGGGAGAGGCAATAAGCAAGGAGCACAAGGCAGCTGACTGCGGTCACACATTCACGCACAAATAAACCAGCAAAAACAGGCAGCTGGAAAGACTGGGCAACCCAAGGCCCCAGCGCTGGGAAATAAAGCCTAAAAGTGCCAATTGAAAACACTTGTGGAGGTTGAGGTGCCAGGAGAGACTCCCAGCCTCACAGGAGAGTTTGTTGGAGAGACTCACAGGGTCCTAGAATGTACACAAGCCCACCCACATGGAAATCAGCACCAGAAGGGCCCAATTTTCTTGGGGAAAGTGGCACAGCACCATTGTTCCCTATCTGACCCCACCCCCACAGTGTTCCCTATCAGACAACCCAGCTATTGGGCTGCCCGGCCCTGGGGAACACCTAAGGCTCTGCCCCTCACTTCGTAACAGCCGCAACCAGACCAAAACAACAACAACAACAAAAACACACACACACACAAAAACAATCCAAAACCCAAAAAAGGCTCAAACAGGAGAACAGAACTAAGCCCCAGAGCCAATTCATCTAAGCGGCCAAGAGATAGCCAACCTATCAAATGCACAGTTCAAAGCTCTGGCGATCAGGATGCTCACAGAATTGGTTGATTTTGCTCACAAATTAGATGAAAAAATGAAGGCTACAATAAGTGAAATGAAGGAAGATGCATGGGGAACCAATAGTGATGGGAGGAAAACTGGGACTCAAATCAATGAAGTGGACCAGAAGGAAGAAACAAACAAACAAACAGAAAAGAATGAAGAAACAAGGATTCAAAAAAATGAGGAGAGGCTTAGGAACCTCCAAGACATCTTTAAACGCCCCAACATCCAAATTATAGGGGTACCCGAGGGGAAGAAAAAGAGCAACAAGTGGAAAACTTATTTGAATGAATAATAAAGGAGAACTTCCCCAATCTGGCGAAGGAAATAGACTTCCAGGAAGTCCAGGAAGCTCAGAGAGTCCCCAAGAAGTTGGACCCGAGGAGGAACACACCAAGGCACATCATAATTACATTAGCCAAGATTAAAATGAAGGAGAAAATTCTAGAAGCAGCAAGGGATAAGGGGGCAGTCACCTACAAAGGAGTTCCCATCAGACTGTCAGCTGGTTTCTCAAAAGAGACCTTCCAGGCAAGAAGGGGCTGGAAAGAAGTATTTGCAGTCTTGAAAGGCAAAGACTTACATCCAAGATTGCTCTATCCAACAAAGCTTTCATTTAGAATGGAAGGGAAGATAAAGTGCTTCTGAGATAACGTCAAGTTCAAGGAGTTCATCATCACCAAGCCCTTATTATATGAAATATTAAAGGGACTTATCTAAGAAAAAGAAGATAAAAAATATGAACAGTAAAAAGACAGCAAACTCACAGATATTAACAACCACACCTAAAACAAAAGCAAACTAAGCCAACAACGAGAACAGGAACAGAACCACAGAAATGGAGATCATATGGAGGGTTAGCAACAGGGGCATGGGAGGAGGAGAGGGGGGGAAAAGGTACAGAGAATAAGTAGCATAGATGGTGGGTAGAAAATAGACAGGGGGAGGGCAAAAATAGTATGGGAAATGTAGAAGCTAAAGAACTTATGACACATGGACCTGAACTAAAGGTGGGGAATGTGGGTGGGAGGGGGTGTGCAGGATAGAGGGGAATGATGGGGGAAATGGGACAACTATAATAGCATAATCAATAAAATACATTAAAAAAATAAAAAGAGGGAGTTATGTAAGATAAAGAGGAACAGAAGTTTCGAGTTTGAATCCCGGTCTCTTATTTATAGCTTACATTAGCTTAAGAAAAATCACCTAACTTCTGCACACTTGTTTATTTCAGTGACACATGTTTATGGTAATTATACCTGTTCTAATTATTCCTAGAATTTTCAATAAAATAATGCATGTAAAAGTGTTTTGTAAGTTAAAATATCAACAAATATTAGTTTTATTATAATCTTACATATTGTTACTATTATAATTGTAATAATAACTATTAGTATAATAATTTAAGCAAGTAATTTATACTGACTGATTTCTCTGAAAATGAAATTTTTAACAAAATGAGCTTTAAGGTGCGTCCACACTTAACATTCTAAAATTGATTTGTAACTAGACTTAAATATTAGAAAAGAAAAGAATGTTTATTGGTTTGGACAATGAAATAATAATGGTCATAATTTATGAGTTATGATGAAAGTTTAAACAAAAGGAACACATTTAATACTACACAAGGCTAAAATTATTGATTTCAATAGCCATTGTTATGAGTTTAAATTACTTTATATTGAAAAAATAAATCAAGAAAGCTTGGAATGAATTGGCCAAATGCTCTAAGGGAATGCAAGAAGAGATATTTAAGAGTAATAGTACATGACGTAAAAGATGATTAACAGATTTTGACAGAACCACTTATTTAGTGATGCCAGAACTTCTGGGGATATTAACACATTAGATGAAACAATATTCTGAATCCAAGTGTTAACAACTGAAAAATCAACTAGATTTTTTCCATCACAATCAGAAATGGAAAATATCAGGACAAAGAACAACCCTTCTGACCTATTCGGAAAAACCAATGCTCACCTTCAGTGGGCTCTGGAACCCAAATATGTAACACCTATGGGCAATATGAGCTCTCTAAGCAGTCTACCAACATCATACTGCAATGAAGCCTTGCTTTGCAACATGTGTTCGAAGCTGACCAACTCTGATTCTATTCACTAAAGTATGATAATCACAAGACGAAAACCCAACAAACCAGAAATCAAGTACTTAAAGGTAAGGGCTCTAAAGTGCCTACCTGAAATCAAATCCTGTCTCCACTATTTCCTGGCTACATCAATTTCTTCACCTGTAAAACGTTAATAGTAAGAGCAACATTTCTCATCTGGCTCCCCTCAGAATTGGGTGAGTGAGTACAGCAATTGTCGGCACCAGGTATCTCTTCTGAGTGAGGATTAGCTGCTACACCCATGTGTTGAAGGGGAAATGTATGGGAGTGTTTGAGAATTTTGCTCTAAATAACCTTAAAAAGTCAGAATGCTCTATTATCCATTTATATATCTTACACTTGGACTCTGAATCCTAGAGGTTATTGGTTATAAGATTTGACAGTTTTGTTAGGTAGCTGTCTCCATGGCCTAAATTTCCAGTAACTCGGTCTTAGAATATTTTACTACAATTCATAAATGATTTTTGCTTTCTTTTTTTATTTTTGTGTTTCTATAGTCACTAATCTTTTCCAGAACTTTTCTATGATATGGTTTGGACTTTTTTTTCTTTAGATGCACAAGATTTTATTTATATTTGTCAAATACCCTAATTTTGTTTCTTCTCTTATTTTGAAGTCCTTTAGCTAATATCTCAGTGCTTGTGCCATTATTTTAAAGGCATTAGTAATGTTTATATTGACGAATCAAGCATGTTTTCTCTATTAAGATGTAAAGTAAAATGAAGCACTCAGACACATTGTAGGGGCATGCCAAATGTAATGTTATTCAACCATACCCAAACAAATTCCCCCAATTTTTGTTTAGCATCATCACGCAATTTTAGAATCAGAGCTTTTAATCCTCGAAAGGACAATAGCAATCATCTGATACAAACTTTTTATTTTTACATGAGAATTTCAGCCCCCACATTAGTCAGATAAATTACTCAAGGGAACCAGGATTATACACCAAATCTATTAACTAAATTCCAAGTCACTTCAGATACAGCACACCAGTAATTTAACCACATGAGTAAAATGCCAAATTGCAGATCATTTTATTTAAAATCCAATATGTCCTCAATGATTTATTTTTTCTAGATATTCAAGATTTTTTACTATGCATTACATTAATTTGATACTTAATATTTTTAAAGAGATAGTCTAAGTTTACTTTCAAGTAACATTAAATCCAATTTAGGCCATATTCTATATAGAACCAAATTACAACTCTGATCTGAAAGCCATGAACATCTCATCTATATGAGCTGACATATACGTAAGACACAAACAATATAATAATCATCTCTATCAGAAATCTTTGTCTACTGCCTCTACGTTCTTGACGTGATGTTTATATCTGTGTTTTTGAAACTGTTGAGCACTGTAGGTAGCGCTACACTTCCTGGCACACCCTCCCCCGGCATACTCTAGGCAGTCAATTCTCTTTGATATAGATTACAGATCAGTAATTCACTGATGCTGTGATTAGTGTTGGTGATAGGGGTGGCAGTGATGGTGGTGATACTGATGATGGTGTGAAGAAGGAAAAGGTTCTGTTTTTTCCACTTACCATTAGGTGTGCCAAAAATGTTCCCTCAGAGCTCTACAAGTGACAATAGGGCATCAACACCTATGGATGAGGGTGCGGTCTCCGCTTTGCTCTGGTGTTCCCTTGCATTGTGAAGTGGCTCATCTAGTCTCATCTTTCAGTACTGAGGTAAATGACCTTCCATAGAGTAGTCGACTCTTGATAAAAGTAAAGTAAAAGAGTAAGGCCTCTCTCCCTATTGACTCTCTATCTGATTAATCCAATTTAGTTCATTCATAGCCCTCAAAACAACCTAAAAACATCTTATTTATTTGGTTATATACTTATTTATTATTCATTTCATCCTGCAGAATATATGAAATCAGGTCCTTTTCTGTTTTATTCATTCTATTCGATCAACTTCCTGGTTATAATTTAACTTTTTATTTACATTCTATTGCAAAAAACAATTCTGGCCATAGTGATATGTTCTGAGAATAATACAAATACTCCTGTAAAAATATAGCATGATGGTATGTGCTTACCTTAGGTCATTCTCTCTCAGCTGAAAACAAAGGTCTTTGTTGGGATCTGTGAAGTTGGGACATGGTTTCTGTGTTTTCATGACCTTGAAGGAACAAACAGTTTCTACTCCCATTTGTTATCTCAGTATGAGAATAACATTCTAAAGAGAAAATTTATAAGAGAACTTCCATGTGTATCCTACCATAATGTCACTGTTCTTTGCAGGGATCGATGGTGAAAAAGTCTTTCCTCCTTTCTAGAAAACAACTTCTACAAATTTCTTAGAGCTTATACAATAAAATAACAGGTAAAATAACACATAAAAATCCATGAATAAATAAATGAATAAACAGACACACGGCAGTGGAAGGATGGAGAGAATCAGCCGAATCTTCACTTTTTGAGGGCGCACTGGTGAAAGATAATATGCTAAGCCCAAGAACAAGAAAAGGGAATCTCTAGCTAAAATATCATTGAAGTAATTAGGGGAATAACACTTATTAGACACAGGTCTTGAAATGTGAATTATGCTGTGAATATGAAAGTAACATTTAAGGGAAAGGATCCTCACAAAGAGGGATTCTGTAATGGACCCCAAGGTGCAGTAAGCTATCAGGTAGGTGGAAAGTCAGAAGCCCCAACAAACTGGAGTGCAAGGAGCTCAAGAAAAGGGACAGAAGGGAGATAATTCTGGAAAAGGAGATTAGTAGAAGAAAAGGTCCTGTTGAAAATTCATAGAGTAGCATAAGAAAAGATTACAAAAAGAAGTTTCAATTTAGAGAAAATAGAACTTGTAAACAATGAAAGAATGGCTTAAATTTCTAATAATTTAAGTGAGAGCTTGATGAAGCAGTTAGTTTTGAAATTTAATTTTCTTCTTAAAAAATAAAAAAATCTTTTCATGCAACCAAGGGGATTTATTTTGGTATTTTCTCATAGTTTTATATAGAGGACTGGGCTTGTTAAAAAAATAATAAATATAAAATATAAAAATGGTGTCAGTGGGAACAGTAAGGAAAGACTGACGAGCAACGAACAGTCAATTAAAAAAAAACAATTAGTGGAGTTTGAGGTTTTAAACAAACAAAAGTTACTATTTTCCATCATTGTTATATTTGAAACTCATGTAGAACTTCCAGCCAAGATGGAGATATAGGTAGATATGCTTCACTTCCTTGCATAACCAAAAAGAAGGATAACAACCAATTTAAAAACAAAAAAACACCAGAACTGCCAGAAAAATCAAACTGTATAGAAGTCCAAGAACCAAGGAATTAAAGAAACATTCACTCAGATAAGTAGGAGGAGAGAGATGGGAAACCAAGTGGTGAGGCAGCAGCTGGTGGACAGGATGGTACCACATTTGTATGCAGATAAACGGGGAAGAACAACTGGGGAGTGAGACAGAAAGTGCAATGCAGGGTTCTAGTGTGGGGAAATAAAGCCTTGAAACTTGTGACCAAAAAAACCTGTGGGGATTGAGGCTGCAGGAGAAACTCCCAGCTTCACAGGAGAGTTCTTTGGAAGAGCCCACAGGATCCTAGAATGTACACAAACCCACCCACCTGAGAATCAGCACCAGAAGGGCCCAAATTTGCTTGTGGGTAGTGAGGAAAGTGACTGAAAGCTGGCCAAGAGCCCTGCAAGCACCATTGTTCCCTCTTGGATCCCTCCCCCACATACATGCCACAATGCAACAAAGTGGGTTGCCTTGCCCTGGCAAATACTTAACGTTCCACCCCTTACAACATAACAGGTGTGCAGAAACAAAGAAATATGGCCCAAATGAAAGAACAGATAAAAACTCCAGAAAAAGAACTAAGCAATGAGGAGATAGACAACTTATCAAGTGCAGAGATCAAAACACTGGTAATCAGGATGCTCACAGAAATGGTGGAGTATAGATGCAAAATAGAAGAAGAAGTGAATGCTGTGGAAAGTGAAATAAAGAAAAATATACAGGAAACGAACAGTGAAGGGAAGAAAACCAGGACTCAAATCAAAGATTTGGAATAGAAGGAAGAAGTAAACATCCAACCAGAACAGAACAGAGAAACATGAATTTTTAAAAAATGAAGAGAGGCTTAGGAACCTCCAGGAAAACTTTAAATATTCCAACATTCAAATTATAGTTGTTCCAGAAGAAGAAGAGGGAGAGCAAGAAATTGAAAACTTATTTGAAAAAGTAATGAAGGAAAACTTCCCCAATCTAGTGAAGGAAATAGATTTGCGAGTTCAGGAAGCTGAGAGAATCCCAAAGAAATTGGATCCAAGGAGAAACACACCAAGACACATCATAGTTGAATTACCCAAGATTAAAGATAAAGAGAGAATCTTAAAAGTAACAAGAAAAAGGAGAGAGTTACCTACAAAGGAATTCCTATAAGACTATCAGCTGATTTCTCAAAAGAAACCTTACTGGAAAGAAGGTACTGGAAAGAAGTATTCAAAGTCATGAAAAGCAAGGACCTACAACCTAAATTACTCTATCCAGCAAAGCTATCATTTAGAATGGGAGAGCAGATAAAGTGCTTCCCAGATAAGGTCAAGTTAAAGGAGTTCATCATTACCAAGCCCTTATTATATGAAATGTTAAAGGGACTTATCTAAGTAAAAGAAGAAGATCAAAACTATGAACAGTAAAATGACCACAGACTCACAGCTATCAACAACTGAACCTAAAAAACAAAACAAAACAAAACAAAATAAAACAAAGGAATCAAGTAGAACAGGAACAGAATCACAGAAGTGGAGATCACAGGGAGGGTTATCAGTGGGTAGGGAATGGGGAGAGAATGGAAGAATAAGGTACAGGGAATAAGAAGCATTATTGGTAGGTAGAAAATAGACAGCAGTAGGTTAAGAATAGTATGGGAAATGGGGAAGCCAAAGAACTTATATGTACAACCCATGGACATGAACTAAGTAGGGGAGAATGCTGGAAGGAGGTGCGTACAGGGCGGAGGGGGATAAGGGGAGAAAAAATGGGACAACTGTAATAGCATAATCAATAAAATATACTTAAGAAAAGAAGCACATATAAAAGTATTAGTAAAGTATTTGCAAAGCAAGAAATGACATACTTTAACATATTTTTAAATCTTATTTTTGTCCATAATGTGATGGCTATGCTACTAAGCAGAAGACAACTGACAGAGAAAGACTTTAGTGTGCCAAACATACACATATTATCCACCACATATAGCAAAAAAATCTTTAATTCAAAAGGAAAGAAACTTTACAATAAACTGTCATTTTTTTCACTATAAAAACCATGATTTCTTTCCTTTTAGCACTTGCCAGAAATTAGCTACTTTTCTAACCAGTGATAAAACTTCCTTGGGAATGGACACATTGTAAATTGTAATGCCCTACTGCTGACAGTAGAGATTTTTTAATAAAGACCAGTTTTTGTGCACATGCAAAGCCGTACTAGGGCATGAGAGAGATTTGTAAACTCAAAGCCCTATTCATTTCTATGGGAGAGCTGTATCATATTTATGCTGGTGAAAATTCCTTCCATTTGGAGAGAAAAAACTTAAGGAATGTGCTTTCTGAACAAAGAATAAAAACAAAAATAATTACTTCCACAGTTTATCAATTTCTTTTATCTGTTGATAAATGAATCACTGTTTGTTACTTTTAGCAGGCATTTAAGTTATCTGAGGCTTGAGCTATCTGAGAAGGAAAATTCCAGGACTTTAGACAAAGCTGAGCAATAAAAATAAGACACAGAGAAGTTGCTTCCCAAATGGAGGGACTAAAATAAAAGCAAGACAGGAGCAAGACAGCAACAATTATTCCTCTATATCATTCATTACCAGCAGTATTTTGCTAACCAGTTAAAGTGAAGTCTTACTAAAGAAGAAAAATACAGAATACACCAAAACTCCTCATTGAATAATTCATCAGAAACGGCTGAGGAGCAAGTAGAAAGCAGTATGCTACAAAATTTTGCAGATGTTATTGTTTTTGTTGTTTTCAAATCATTGTTAAAACAAAATCTCAGTTACAGATTTCATGAGGCATAAAATATTCTTTTCAAAAAGTAACATTTGAAAATTCTTACTATGTAAATAATGCTGGTATGAGGCCATATGGAAATAATTTTACAAAATTAAAGTAATAAGAAGAATCAAAGACCCATAGGATTTTTCATCAAAGGGTTTATTTTTTTTTTAATAGAGGTAAACCAAGGCAGAAGAGAATTGTTTCTAGAATCAGAATATGTGAGTGAAGTCATAGAACACAGAGGGACTGTAGCTTCTTGTATAGCCCTATTGTCTGCCCAACGAAGGACTGTCCTCTTCACCAGTGTTTAAATGTTCATCACAGTCACACAAGGGTGCTGTTAAAAGGCACACTGTTAACATGCAGGTGTGGAGTGGGGCCTGAGATTCTGCATTCTGACAAGTTCTTGGGCATGCCAGTTATGCTGTTCTGTGGATCCCGGGGTGTGCAAGAATTGCCTAGCTGGTCTATGGTGAGCACTTTCCATAGCAGGGACCTATTACCTCAGCAAGAGGCTATTTCAGTCAAACTGTTTTCCTTTCATTGAGTCAAAATTTGCCTTTCAGTCAATTCTACCCATGTATCCTAGTACTAGCCTTCAGAATCAGAACTCTCAAATCAATAAACGTTTATTGATTTGAGAGAAAGGGAGGGAAGGAGGTGGAGAGAGAGAGGAAGAGAGAGAGAAGGAAAGAGAGAAAGAGAGACATTGATTCCTTGTTCTCCTTATTTGTGCATTCATTGGTTGATTCTTGCATGCGCCTTGACTGGGGATCAACCTAGAACCGTGGCATATCAGCACAACACTTGAACCAGCTGAGCTACCTGGCCGGGGCTAAATCTAATTTCTCTTTTACCCGAACTATCAAACTCAAGAAATGCATCCCCTGGAGTCTTTCCTTTGCGAGACAATCACATCTCTAATACAGTAATTGTTTTGAGTCCTTTCTACCATCTTGTTTGCTCTGTACTGGATGTGATTCAAGATACACTATAATGTTTTTCTAAATTGAGGCCCCCATACATAAACACAAGACTGTAGTGGTTCATGATTGGACCAGCAGTTATTATGGTTCTATTCATGATCCTATGTTTCTATAGGACACATTGAATATGTCTACGTTGCGTAAAACTCATGGTCTCAGCCCAAAACTGCACTGTACGCATTCTCAAAATTCCCTAAGAAACAGCTCCCACTTAAATGGAAGTGATCAAAGAGCTAAACTAATAATTAAACAACTAACCTTTTTTTTTTTTTTTTTGGCATGGTGAACTCTCAGGAAAATTTTCTCACTGACATCATCACCCAGTTCACAAACTCATTCTCTCCCTTTCCCTATCATTACTCTCACACCGAGGCCTCACGAGTCTGTAAAACTATTGCACTCCAGTGACCTTCATCTCTGCTCCAACTCAACTTTTTATTGGCATGTCCACACCCAAGTTGTGTCATCCCTTGAAACGGCCTCTCTTCACATCTGAGATTCTAACCACTGTTTCAACCTCAATACCACATGCTGCTCCAGAAAGCACAGACCTAATTCATGCCTTTATTATGACCCTCACCCCACGATCTCTCCAAGCTGTGGTTGTCCATTATATTCACATGATTTCATTTTCTTTCAACCCAGCTTGCAACTTCTTATGAAACCAGTTTGAGACGGTGCTTACAGTGTATCTGTAATACTTCCTGCAGGGTCCACATTTGTTTTCCTCAGTTCTAGCCCTGCTGAGGATATCTTTATCTGTTTTCTTCACTCCTCTCTGTACAAAGGTGAATGGCTGGGGGAGGCTGGGGGAAGTCTTTAAATTACTGATTTCACTAGAGATGCAAGTGATCCAAACTTCGTTTTGATTCTATAGTTCACTCCCTATAACTACAAATCCAAAGCTTCTTCAGTATCTTGAAGTTTCCAACCCTTTCTGGGATCATACATTTCAGCAAATGAAGAGATGATCTCAATTCACTGAACTATCAAGCCCTCCTGGCATATGATCTCTAAGCTTCTCTGCTCTTCTAAGGCCGTCTTTGTATGTTTGTATGCTTTTCTTCCTTCAGCCCAACCTCCTCAGCAGAAGACTCTTTCTTTTATAAATGCCAAGGTTTCAGTGACCACATTTTTCTATTTAGCACTTTCCTGCCTAGAAAAAAATGTGTTGTTCTATTAATTATACATTCCGTGATGATTTTCAGTCTCCTTACTAGATTTATACCCTACCCGTGAGCACGCTCATATTTTTACATTTTCTTTAAACTAGTTTTATTTGTAAACTCTTGCAATTTGATTCTCCTTCATCATTTTCCAAATTACCATTTCATCTGCTGAAACTAATGTATTGGAAGTCACCTCCAATTAAGTTTAATTTCCGTACTTGCTTTTCTGTGTTATTAACAAAAAAAGAACAATCATAAGTTGTTAGTTTCTTGCTTAAATCACTTTCTATTGGTCTTCTCCATTGAAATCCTCACAAATGACACCTCTGATGCTTCCTTTGTAGAACAGAAATGATCGCTCTCTACTTCTACCCACTTTCTTTTAGAATATATAGTGATGTGCAGAAGATTGCTTACATATTCTGAGACTTTTCTGCTTTTATCAACATAAGTAGTGCATGTGTGCATTTACATGTATGATGTGCATGTACTCGTGGTTGAATGTATGCTGATAGAGAAGACAGGAATGGTTGCAATCTAGCCATTGCTGTGTTCACTGAAGTAGAGAAATAGAGCTTTCTCATACCATGAGGAATGCTTACCCTTCCTAGGAAACGATTTATCTAGATGTGAGCAAGAAAGAAATCTGACGATCTCGGATATGAATGCATGGTTGGCCCGAACCTCAGATGTGACATCGCAATATCACTTTTGGTATATCCTAGTCATATATCCTACTCTGGGCACAGTCCTCATTTAAGGAGCATGACCAGCAGGAAGCAGGGATCATTGATGGCCATCTCCTGACTATCTCACATACCATCTAATTACTCCGATTCTACCGATGCGTTGGCATCTTTCCGTTTTAAGCTAAGTCTCTTATAGAAGCCCAATTAGGAACAGTACTAACTGACCTGATAGAGTGAATGCATCTTCAGTCCCAGTCTAGCCAGCCCTTTAAAGCTGTGTGTGAGGATTTAATGTTTGTTATGGAGGCTTTTGCTACAAATTTTCTAGAAAGGCCTATCCTTAGCCTACCCAGACTGAGGCCCAGGGATATGAACACATGCATTAGCCTGCTCAATATCGTAATAAGAAGCTGTCAGTGTTTTTGTAAGCTCCTGAAAATTACGCATTTTGGTGGTATCATCAATAACTGATCATCTTAGAGAGCTAATAAAGCAATTGTTTAAGCCCCAACCCCCTCACTTAGACTATTGTTCTCAAATTCATAGACTGTTAAAAGAATATCAATGAAATTATTTTTTGTGTCTCTCCATTTTCAAGTGTTGAAGCCCTAGCGCCTCCCTCCCCGCAATACTATGATGTTTGGAGATGAGGTCTTTGGGAAGCAATTAGTGTTCGATGAGGCAGGAGGGTGGAACCCTCATAATGAGATTAGTGCCCTTATAAGAAAAGATACGAAGAGCTTGCTCTTTCTCTCTCCTCACAGGCACACAAAAAGAGCTCATGTGAGCTTATCACTGACATGGCAGCCACCTGCAGGCCAAAAAATAGGCTTCAGAATGAAACTTGCTTTACAGACACCTTGCTCTTGGACTTCTTAGCTTCCAGAACTTCAAGAAATAAAATTCTGTTGTTGGTCACTCAGTCTCTGATGTTTTGTTATGGTAGCCCGAGGTGACTAATATATAGTGTGCAGGCTGGTGTAGCAGGGAAATGTACACCATGCCCATCATCTTAATGCAAACAATCAAGGTGATTGCCCATGGATTAATGTTCATTTTTCATAGAAATTTTACCAGGGACATATTCAATTTTACCCTTTCAACTTCACTCACATAGCCATTGACATTAGCAAACATATCAAATGCATGCATTTGTGTTTCAAATAGGGTGTATTAGTTCAAATTTAAACGATTGACAATATTTTACAGTACATGTGTTTGATATCTTCTACATAGATAAATTTTTCATGTGATAAATCCCACAAAACTTAAAGAGAGATGAAAGAGAATGAATTCTAAAACGTTAACAGTGTTTTCACCAAGAGTGTGTGTGTATGTGTAGATTTAATTCAAAAAGTATGTGATTAAACACTGTGGTATGAAAAAATATAATAGCCAGTCATTATTTCAGAATATTAGAAGTATTATTATTCTGCCCACACCAACCCAGTACTCACTGCCGTGATGCTTTTCTGAATACGTACACAAAGGTTACCAGTGTGCATAGCTTGAGTTCTAGTGATAGCTGCAGGAAAAAGGATAAAGACAGGAACAGCCTGACAGCCCAACTCCTCCAAAATTAAAATAAGCTTCAGCAGGTGTCAATTTGTCTGATGTGTTTACCACTATATACCCGGTTCCTAGAAGAATGCTTGGTATACAGTCAGTGCTCAGAAAGCATTATCAAGTTCAATTGAAAAGATTCTTTGTCCCCAATAATCAGTAGTTAGGCTGGGACAATATCTAAAAGGGAAGCTTAAGAGTAAACTAATATTTAAGTATATATTATAGGTCAAACACTAATATGTAAAAAACAACTTAGTTAGGATTCTAGTCTTAAAAATACATTTTAATCTTACTACTCACAACATCAGTCTACATAGTGATTTATATTTTAAAAAGTATCTTAGTGAAACCATTGTTTATAATGTACCTCATACTGGTGTTCATACTCCAAAAGTGTACTAATAGAATGTCTCAAGGAATAAATGTAATTTAAAAAAATAAATTTGAATGGTTGTACTTTCATTAAAAATCTTCAAGAATTCTTGGTCCCACAGATGACACACAAACTAATCTGCTTATGACTTCTCTTTAAATTACCTTAAGTAAGAATGAGTTGTTCTGCCTCTTCTTTTTTTTAATATATTTTATTGATTATGCTGTTACAGTTGTCCCATTCCCCCCCATCATTCCCCTCCACCCTGCACACCCCCTCCTACCCACATTCCCCCCTTTAGTTCATGTCCATGTGTCATAAGTTCTTTAGCTTCTACATTTCCCACACTATTCTTGCCCTCCCCCTGTCTATTTTCTACCCACCATCTATGCTACTTATTCTCTGTACCTTTTCACCCTCTCTCCTCCTCCCACTCCCCTGTTGCTAACCCTCCATGTGATTTCCATTTCTGTGTTTCTGTTCCTGTTCTAGTTGTTGGCTTAGTTTGCTTTTGTTTTAGGTGTGGTTGTTAATATCTGTGAATTTGCTGTCTTTTTACTGTTCATATTTTTAATCTTCTTTTTCTTAAATAAGTCCCTTTAACATTTCATATAATGAAATGTTATCACCAGGGCTTGATGTTATCTCAGAAGCACTTTATCTTCCCTTCCATTCTAAATGAAAGCTTTGCTGGATAGAGCAATCTTGGTTGTAGGTCCTTGACTTTCATGACTTGGAATATTTTTTTTCAGCCCCTTCTTACCTATTAGGTCTTTTTTGAGAAATCAGCTGACAGTCTGATGGGAACTCCTGTGTAGGTGACTGTCCCCTTATCCCTTGCTGCTTCTAGAATTCTCTCCTTCATTTTAATCTTGGCTAATGTAATTATGATGTGCCTTGGTGTATTCCTCCTTGGGTCCAACTTCTTTGGGACTCTCTGAGCTTCAGAGCCAATTCCTCTAAGTGATGAAGAGATAGCCAACCTATCAGATGCACAGTTCAAAGCCCTGGTGATCAGGATGCTCACAGAATTGGTTGATTTTGCTCACAAATTAGATGGAAAAATGAAGGCTACAATAAGTGAAATGAAGGAAAATGCACAGGGAACCAATAGTGATGGGAGGAAAACTGGGACTCAAATCAATGGAGTGGACCAGAAGGAAGAAACAAACAACCAAACAGAAAACAAGGAAGAAACAAGAATTCAAAAAAATGAGGAGAGGCTGAGGAACCTCCAGGACATCTTTAAACGTCTCAACATCCGAATTATAGGGGTACCAGAAGGGGAAGAAGAAGAGCAACGAGCGGGAAACTTATTTGAACAAATAATAAAAGGGAACTTCCCCAGTCTGGCGAAGGAAATAGACTTCCAGGATGTTCTGTCTCTTCTTGATTTCCTCATACCAGGTTAGTCTCTGCCTGTTATGGTTATTGTTTTTCTCCAGAAAAAAAACCTGATTTTCTGATCAAATGAAGTGTATATGTTTTATATAATATGATCTCAAGTTTCCATGAAAATAGCTGAAGCTTTCTTAGTAAACCAAGAATCAAAGCTTCAAAGGGCCTTGTAGAATGGGATTTGTAATACATTAGTCTGACAGGCCAGTTAGCCCAGTTTCTGTAGCATGTGGTTATTTAAACCCAGAAGGCCAGTGACGGTGCTGGGGAGAAAAATGCTAAGGTTTCACCAAGTGTAATTGACAGATGAAATTGATTATCTAATGTGTACTCTACAGACACAATAAATGCAAGATACAAATTCTGGTCAAAGATTGGTGGTGTATGGTCTTCATCTTCAACTCCTTCCAACTTCATTCAACCTTTGAAGATAATTGCTTCTCTGTGGTGCTGGCAAAGTGAGCAATGGGGATGATTTAGTGAAAATAAAATTCAAAATGTGGTGGTTTATGTTTAGATTTTTGGTTTATTTTTAGACTTCAGAATCTTGCTACTGCTTTCTATATACATTCAGAGTAAATTCTCAACTTGTGTTACCCTGGCCCAGAGGCCTGGCAACTTACCCAGCCCACTCACTGGTATCATTTCTTGCTTCTTTGTGATCAGCCACACTTCTTATCCATTTATCTGTCCTTGCATTCATGGCTGTTTGCTTGTCTCTTTCTGTGTGACCAACCACATCTGTTGTAATGGAAGTTCCTTGAACTTTTTTATCTGTTTCGGTCACCATTACAATTCTTAGTCGCTAGAACAGTACCTCGTACACAGCAAATGTTCAAAAGTTCACACGTGTAAAGTAGATAAATGAATAAATCAGTTCACTAACCAGTCAGTCAACCCGTAATCAAAATAATCCTTTCGAAACATTTTTATTATCCATCACTAGTAAAGTCCAAAAGCTGCTTACGTAGTGAACATGGCTATTTGTACAAAATCTCAATAAGCATTCTAAAAGCACATTTTGGGGATAGACAACAAGAATTAATTTTATTCTTAAATAGTTGCTAAGTAGTGTCTTACAGGCTTCACATATCTTTCCAGATAGAAACAGAATAGAGCTGACAAACCTCGTGCTTAGAATTCTCTGTGCCCTGGCCTCTTGAGGCATCTAAATACGCTATAATAGACTTTAGTTTTTGCTCTGTTCTGTGTTGCTTTACATATCACACATTAAAAATGTTTAAAAAGGTAAAAGCACTTTGACTAGGAGTCAGAGAATTAAACTATTGGATTGACATTGTAGAACTTAAAATTTTAGTACTTTAGAATTTATAAATTTTTATTAATATAGACATTTTTTCCCTCAATTTGTTTTTATTCAATATGGAAAAAAAAGTACTAAAGTGCTTGCCAGTGTGAATCTTACGTACTGTTGATCAGACACAAATTAATAATTCAAGAAAAGGCCACTGTTAAATTAATCAACTTTCTAAATCATAGAAAGGCCTGTCTAAAGGTGGAAACATGATATGCACAATTTTGCTTTTTAGGTATGTATGAAAATAGCAGAATTATATTTTAAAACAAAATTGCCAATTAAAACAGTTTTTTTTCAAATATACACATTAGAGATATTTTTCCTGTAAAAATAATAATATTTGATATGAAAAAATTCCTTGAATAAAAACTTGAATCATTGACCTGGCTGTTGTGGCTCAGTTGGTTGGAGCATCGTTCCGTACACCCAAAGGTCACAGATTTGAGTCCCAGTCAGGTCACATGGCTAGGTTGTGGGTTAGTCCCTTGTTGGGGTACATATGAGAGACAACCAAGTGATGTTTCTCTCTCACATGGATGTTCCTCTTCCTCTCTCTCTCCCTCCCTTCCCCTTCTCTGAAATCAAGAAGTGTGTCCTCTGATGAAGATTTTAAAAAAATACTTGAATTACTGAGGTAAATTATACAAAATGGATTAATTATTTATAGACTGCGGGTCCTTTATCTGCCCCTGAAGACTAGCTAAAGACCAGGGCCATTCTATTTTCTGATTATGCACCTTTCTTTGAACACGGCAAACTTTGGTACCCACCCATTTCTCGCTCCTTCTTTAATGCCCCAAGTCTCTATTTTTAGCTTGCAAAATGGGTACAGTTCCAAAACGCATTAGTAAAAAGCTCACATTTTATTAAGTATAGCCCCTGGAGAGGAATTTAAGAATCATGCATTTTAATTTGCCATTTTATGGGTAAATTAAAAACTTTAGTTAAATTAAATAATGATTTTGATTTTGTTTTAGGTGTGGTTGTTAATATCTGTGAGTTTGTTGTCTTTTCACTGTCATATTTTTTATCTTCTTTTTCTTAGATAAGTCCCTCTAGCATTTCATATAATAAGGGCTTGGTGATGATGAACTCCTTGAACTTGACCTTATCTGAGAAGCACTTTATCTTCCCTTCCATTCTAAATGAAAGCTTTTCTGGATAGAGCAATCTTGGATCTAGGTCCTTGCCTTTCATGACTTGGAATATTTCTTTCCAGCCCCTTCTTGCCTGGAAGGTCTCTTTTGAGAAATCAGCTGACAGTCTGATGGGAGGGGGTGTGCAAGGTGGAGGGGAATGATGGGGGAGAAATGGGACAACTGTAATAGCATAATCAATAAAATATATTAAAAATAAATAAAAATAAATAAAGAGGTGGGAGTGATACCATTTTAGGTCTTTTATTAGTTTCCTAAGGCTGCTTTACCAAATTAACACAAACTAAGTGGCTTAAAAACAGCAGAAATTTCTTCTCTCACAGTTCCAGAGGCTAGAAGTCTAAAATCAAGGTGTCAACAGGGACATGACCCTTAGAAAAGCCCCAGCTTCTGGTGGTAGCCAATATTTCTGGACTCGTGTCCACATTGCTCAAAGCTCCATTTCTGTCTCTGTATCCCTTCTCTCTGTATATATCGTCTCTGTACGTCTCTGTCCTATAAGGATACTTGTCCCTGTATTGAAGGTCCACCCAGGCAACCCAGGATGATCTCCTCCTATCAAAATCTGTACCTTAATCACATCTGCAAAACACCCTTTTGCAAATAAGGTAACACTCACAGGTTCAAGAGTTGAGGATGTGGACATGCCTTTTTCAAGGCCACCATTCAGCCAACTGCAAGTTGAGGTAGGAATTTTAAAGTAGTAATGGTAACAATACATTCTTGTGCAACTCCATGGTAGCTGTATCCTCTGCAAAGTGCTTGCTTATCACTAATCTTCAGCTCCCTCATTTTGTAATGAGACAAATGAAACTAAAAGACAGCCTTAGAGGAAACACAAAGTGAATTAATGACAAAGCAAGATTACCATGAAGTAAATGGAAAATATTTTAAAGTTTGTAATTTTTTGTTTAAACAAACTATTTGTGCAAGATTTAAAAACTCTATCTATACCTGCACATGTATGGTGATCTGGAAGAGTTTTTATTTAGCATTTCAAGAACAGCTACTGCTTTTTAAACCATCTCGAATTTTGATTAGAAATAAGTCATAACATTTGTTCAATTAGCTATAATAGTTGATGCATACCAGCTCTGGTTATGGGCCAGGTGAATACCTCATCTAAGCTCAAGCATATATGTATATATAAATGTTAAAATCTGATTCAGCTATTTGATGAATTTGAGTTTAAATTCAGCTTCAGCACTTACTCTTGGGGGTCCTTGGACAAGTCAGTCAAACTCTCTAATCCTCATTTTGCTAATCTGAAAATTGGGAGTAACATTAAAAGAGTGTGTGGACCTTAGCACACTTACCACCTAACCCATATGTTCTTTTAGACAGAAAACACTTTACTTAATACAATTGCTGCATTCAGAACTAGAGATTTTTCCTCATTTCTAACATTTTTTAGAAGGTGTCTTGCGTACGTAATGATATATATATTTGTTAAATACTTGCTTACTCCCTATACGTCCCCCCATCTAATCTCCAATCCTCACTCTTGCAACAGGACCACACAAGAGAAGTTATTTTGGATAATGTTCTTTGAAACCAAAGAACGGCTCACAATACTGTCCCCAGTGCACCACAGAGGCATTCTTAAACTAGAATAAGGCCCCTCCCAAACCAAGAGTAGTCAGAGTAGTCAGCTGTGTGCAAAATCACTTCCCTAAAGATTTCCTGCCTCAACCACTAATGCAATACCCCAAATAGTAGGGAAAGTCAAATTGGTGCTAATATTTCTCTGTTGTTAACAACAACTGCCAAGACCCAGACTCCAAGGTGTTGTACAGGGTGAAAATCATGATGTAGTTATTGTCTGTTTTGGAAGGGTCCTTAAGAACTAAGGCTCTGTAATGTCAAAAGAACTGTTCAAATTGAGTCTCTTTTGTTGAATACCTCAGGAACACGGTTTGAGAATTTTCATTTGGCTTGCGTGTTTTGCTGTTAACATAATTTGAAAACGAGGAAAAAGGGAAAAAGTAACTCATGATAATGGCAAAGTGCACTAACTGTGAGGAAGTCTCCCCGAGGACTCTACAAAGATCAGTGTGAGAGCTTTATTTCAAATAACATCTTTATGCATGGCTGTGTAAGGGGAACAACCAGCTCACTAATTACCCTCATCAGGGCATGATGCAAACACCACTGGGGCAGATGACAATAAAAAAAGAAATATAAATGCTTAAAGCCCAGATTTTTAAAAAAGGAGTGAAATGGACCTAAAATATGTGAGCTAATACATCTTGAGAAAAAAAAATTTCAAGTTTCAATATGTGAAGAAGTCAGGGTCTGGAAAATAAAAATAAAACTGATCTTAACATTGATTTTGTGACTATTTCAAAAAAAAGGAAAGTGTTTTCAATCAGAACTGAAACTAATGGGATCCAATTGTGCAAGTAAAATTTGGTCAGACTATCAGAAAAACATTTCCTAGCAGGAAAATCTATCAAAGTGGGGAATAATTTCCCCAGAGAACTGAAGCCCCTTCATTTGATCATTTTAAGATTAGACTAGACAAACCACTGGGAAATGATGAGGCTGAGGTTTAATTCATCCTGAGTGAGCAAGGAAAGGCGTGCAAGATGATCTAATAAGTTGATCCATCGCTTACTCCGAAGCTTGTATTGAACATGACTAACAGCTTGTTTTGTCCATATTCCCATTTGCCTCCCAGAAAATGAAACTGACAGACTTAAATTTGTAAAACTATTTATCACATGGAATGCATTAGGTTTGTGCTCCAGGAAGAGCACTTTATCAGGCCTGTTCACTTTCTCATAGCAAAGAACTAAATGAAAAGTGTAGTGAAAGAAAGCTAGAAGTCCCTCCTACCACACTTCCATAGGTCTTTGAGTCAAGTCCAAATAGGCTACCACAGTTCACCAGGTACTGATGCTTGCACACTGCAAAAGCCTCCGCTTTGCTTTCCAGCATTCACCTACTCATTCTTATACTCTTATGCCCCTCAAGTATTTGGTACCCTCCATTCACTCATACTCTTAACTGCATGGAGTCCATGTGACTCTTCCACCCACTTTTACGAGAGAAATTTTTATTTTCTTCTACTGTTAACATGCTCAGCACTTTTATGGACGGTTTCCACCAGACCCACGGGTGTAAGTGAGGTGCCCATGTCACATGCTCCCACAGCACTATCTTCTGGTCAGAACACTTGCACACCTTGTATTGCAATTACCCATTTACCTGAATCCATCTATTACTCCCTAGACTGCACTTTATGAGATCATCTATCACTGTTCTCTTGGCTACCATTTTAAGATCTTCTAGCTCAGTGTCAGACAAGAGTTCTGAAAGCATTTTCTGAAGGAATGTAATAGATAAGCTATTTATTGTCAAAATAATACCATGTCACAAACTACTCTGAAAATGAGTGGCTTGCAACGCTCGCACATTCATGTTCTTGTGCCTATTGGTCAACTAAAAGCTGATTAAGCAGCTGGACTTGTTTGACTTGGAACAGATCTGCAGACTAGAACTCTGTCCCATGTGTTTCTAATCCTCCTTGGATCTGCGGGTCAGCCAGGGTATGTTCTAATTGCAATGGCAGAAATGCAAGAGGTAGAAGCATAAATGGGCAGGCAGTGCGGTGCTGCTCTAGCCTTGGTTTGGAAGTGCCACAGTGATTTCCACTCACATTTCAGTAACCAAAGCATCATGGGGCCGAGAAAAATAATTGACTCCTAGTGAGAGAATGTATGAAGTCACGTGGTACAGAGAATGGTAATGGGAAGACTGAAGGATTGGGATGACAATGCAATCTTCTGTATTATGAATCGATAATTATGGTACAATTAAAATGCTTGCTATAACCTTGATTAAATAACAGGTTCTTCTTTTTTACTTTAATAGAGTGTTTGCCCAATAAGAAAGTAAATATCGTCTGAGATATTTTCATGAATACATATAAAATCAG
Organism: Glossophaga mutica; assembly: GCA_039655065.1. Lineage (NCBI taxonomy): Eukaryota > Metazoa > Chordata > Mammalia > Chiroptera > Phyllostomidae > Glossophaga > Glossophaga mutica. The sequence goes on along the minus strand of CM077304.1, from coordinate 211,480,479 downwards.
CAATGGCGGACACAAGACTAAAATAGATCTGATAAAGAATGGTTACAATCCATTAATTTGATGTTTCAGGGGTTTTTAATTCTAAACATTTCTTGAAAGACAAAACATGTAGTAGAATAGATCATATATAGCTATGATCTTCTGGTTCATATCATTTATAAATTAAAGAGCAAATAGCAAAGGAGTACTCAGGTAAATTCATCATAAAACTCTAAATAGAAAAAAACTATCTTACATAAAATATTGGAGTTTTTTGAATAAAGGAGATTTAATGAACGTAAAGAACAATATATTTTGATTTGGAACTTACATAAATTTCTACACCACCCCCCAAGGAGTTTTCTAACAATTTTCAGAACTGAGTTTTCTTTTAGCAAAGTAGGATTATTTTCTTTTGGCAATTAAAGTTTGCTTTCTGAAATTCTTTTCTCAGACTGGCTTGTGCAGTAGAGGACAACATTTGAACCACAAAACATCACTTACGAATTCTTTCTAAAATCAAGATTACTTTTTCATGATAGAGGTAGGGGCAGGGGACATTAAATCTTCATAGCCTTGTTTTGATCACATTTATTATTTGCCATATGAAATTCACACCATAAAGTAAGTACTAGATTTTTGGCATATTATTGAAGTCTTGTCAATCCATACATTAATATGTTTTCTTTTTTGCAACCTTATAAGCAACACTTTCATACTCAGTATTTATATGTAGATTGATATATGCACAAATGAGCTATTTAGATATTACAAATGATTGGCCATTCCCATTCAAAAGCAAACTATCTCCACAATTGAAAATTGTTTTTTCCAGCACATTTTTCATTCTTTTGGATGTGCAGAAATTCCCCCAAAGCACAATATTTCCAAATTTTGTGTGTTGAGTGATATTCTAAATATAATATAGATATTTAGATATGATGTCTTCCCACATGATTATTGTCTCTGTAAAAGAAGGACATAGGATGCCATTTTTTAAACTTTATTTTTTAGAACCATTTAAGTAGATTAGAGCAGTTTTAAAGCAGGTCAAGTTTCACAGAAAAACTGAGTAGAAAGTACAGAGATTTCTTGTATTTCTCTAGCCCCCGCACATGCGTAACCTCCACTGTTACAGCCCTACCAGAGCAGTGCATTTGTTACAACTGATGAACCTGCATTAACACACCACCAACCAAAGTCCATAGATTATATGAAGGCTTACTCATGGTGTTGTACATCTACGAGTCTGAACAAATGTATAATGGCATATATCCATCACTATGTTATCATACAGATCATGTTCACTTCCCTAAAAATCCTCTATGCTTCCCTTATTCATCCCCACATCCCAGGATGATGCTTTTTGTGTTTGAAATAGTAAATATCCTGATTACTTTAGACTGTCTATGTTTATATGTGGTTGAGTAGATGAAGAACTGATTTGGTAGAAATATAACAGTGGAACTAAGTAGTTGTTTGCAAGCTAATATTCCAGTCCTAGAAAACTGAATGTGTTTAGTGAAAAATTCTGTGTGAGAGCAAATTGTCTTTATATAGACGAAGGCATTTATAACAGGAATATGTTTTGCAGCTTTTGAGTGATATGTTTGGAAACAAAGAAAATAGTTAAATGATTTTTCTGAGAAATATTGCAAATTGGTTTTGGGAAAAATCTGAAAAGTCATTTGCTGCAGTAGAGGTAGAAAAGATAGGAAACGAATGAGTGCAATGAATAAATGAAGTTTGAGCATTACTTCATCATTGTGCTTTTTTATTTCCCAGGAATCTGTCAGCTTCTGGTCACTCAATGATCTTTTACATCTTACAAAAATGTATGAATCATTTTCCAATAAGCTCCTCTGACTACCAGGCATTTCTTGCTTCTATTAGAAAGAGTGTCATTGAACTCTTGTTCTAAAAACAAAAGGAATTCTAATCAACTTTGCTTTTCAAGGCACATTATTAGACAGTTAATATAAAAAGAGTACTATTACCTCCTTTGAAGCAAAAATAGAAAAAACAACAATAAAATAACATATTTTAGGCTCAATATAAAACAACCCTCCTTTCTCAATTTTAGACTTCATGAAAAGGCTAACTCAGGAACAGGTGAGGAGGAATCCCCTTAGGAGAACAAAGGGAATGAGCTATTCTGACAGGAAAAAAGTACAACTTGTAGGAGAAGGAATAGTAATCAGAGCTGGGTTCCAGGAATCAGGTCATGAATCTGTGTGAGACCCCCCAGCACATTGGAGTGTATGTTTGATATGCGCCCCCCTCTAAAGTATCAGTGCTCGTCAAGTTTTGGCTCTGCTTGCTCGTCTTGTGAAATGGAAATAACAATCAGATTTTTTTGAGAAAAGGTGTATTAGTTGTATTCTAGAGATTCACTAAGCCACAGCCCCCAATGCTAATCAAGCCACGAATGTGTACCCTTCATCTTTCTGCTGAGTTTTGCTACTTTGATACTCTACGGCCAGGTGACTCTCAACAAATTCTCCCCGGCTTTGTTGCCTTCATCTAGCACTTACTCTGAATATTTTGATTTAGACAATCTAAAGTGGGGTCTAGAGAACTGTTTATTTTCTAAATTTCCCAATTTAGGGCCCCTCTTTTATGAAATCTGTGATTTACACCATCAAACAGGGACCCTCATTCACCACCGTCTTTGTTTTGTTACATTTCTATTGTTCATAAATATTTAACAGTCTCTATTTCTGCAAGATAGGATAGAATCAAGGTTTCACCAGTGGCAATCTGGCCCTTACCCCTCTTTTTATCTTCTACTTTATTACTCTGTGGACCCTTTTTTATTTCAGTTACCCTGATCACAAACATGCTTTATGCAGCCTGTCATCCACACCTTTATACAAATTTATCACCATGCTGAAATGGCCTCCTTCTTCATTTCCAAGTACCCGAATTGTACCCAGCCTTTGAATTCTAAATTAAATTAATCCTCTCTCGTGAATCACTTTCAGATAGTCCTGGACTGTGATGATTCTTTCTTCCCTTTTCTGAATTCTCATTACTCCTATACAATCTACTTCTAATACATCACTTCTCATACATTGAGATGAATTATCTATTTTTCCCCAATATACATTTCTGATCTACCAAAATGACCTATAAGAAAATGCTTTTCTTATTTTACCAAATTCCTTGTGCAGTACTTTGAAAATAATATATTTCTCATACAGGGATATTCATCCTTTTATCTAGGCCTAGGCATGAAGCAATTGGTGTCCCAGACAAATATTAACAACAGACTCATTCCCAGCTGGCCCGGGAGTCAGAAAATGTCCTTTTTGCCTTTAAGTTCCTATTAAATTGTTTCTATCAACTTCACCAACAGATCCCTGGGCGTTAGTTTATGCCATTAAAGAGGTGCGGTGTTCCACCATCATGCCTCTTCATCTGACTCTCCCACCCACTTCTCATGGCCCTCCCCTCCCGGTTCTTGATTCTCTACTGAGTTTCTTTCTCCTGATGTCTTTTATTACTTTGTCACTGTGCTCTTCTGATCTGCATCTGTCCATGTGGTTTTGACCAATGGCTTAGAACCACCATCTTAAGAGAATAAAAGATAATGTTTGGGGTGGGGAGAAACTCTATGTTGAAAATTTTTGAAAATTGCTGGTACCAGCAAATTTAAAGAGTGTCCAGTGTCTTTGACATATACATTGTGATTCTTGTAGAAGAGAGTAGAGACAGACACACTTCTCAGAATTTTTCAGAGCCCCTTGCAAAGCCTTGCTGATTGTCAGGTTAGGGGACTCCCAGTCCTGGCACTCTCTGCCTTCCAAGCAGAGTGACTGATGATAATGTGACAATTCTGGGCTAAGATACATCAAATGTGACACTGTAAATAATCTGCAGCTTCCGTACCCAAGTGTAATTGACCCCTTAAATCACATGGAAGTTCTTTTCTATACAAACAGCCCACTGAGTATGATAATTGATTCCATGACTCAACATGGATAATTAGGTCAACAGTACACTTTGAGGATCTACCATGTGAAAACACTATGCTTGTTCTTGAGGAGTTCACAGATTGCTTGAAATGAGAATCTGATAAACAGCTGAAGGTTAATACATTGTGGTTAGTGCTACAACCAAAATAGAAAAAAAAAAACCCCACAATACTATGGGAACCCAACAGTCAGAACCTGGCCTACTGAGTATCTCAGTGATGGTCAATGGATAAAAGAAATGCTATATGGTAGAGATCATCTGGGGTTTCTTCTCAGTCTGTGCCCCACCTCTCCAAATTGTTCCCAGACCTGAGGACTTCATTCCTGCAGCCTCATGCACCATGAAATCAACCCTCAAAATGGTTAGTGAGCTGGAATGGGCATGTGGTCTAACTGAGAAAATCAGCTTTGAACAGGGAGCCTCTAGTGCTTACTTGTGAACAGCAGGTATGGAAACTCATACAGGTTCAAAGAATAATAGCATCCTTTAGTTCAGTCACGCTAAGTCATCTGTAATGGATCTGAAATCCAGTTCAAAGGAGAGCATTATGGAATGATGTGGAGTCATAGATGGAAACACTGCCAAGAGACTAAATAATCTCCAAAATTCATAGACAAATAGGCTGTTGCTATGAATTGAATGCATGTCTTCCCAGAATTCAAATGTTAAAACCTTAATGCCATTTTATGGTATCTGAAGGTGGGGCTTTGGGAGGCATTAGGTCATGAAGGCTGAGTCCTCATGAGAGATGCTACGCTCTTACAGAAAGAGACAGAGAGAGATGAAGATACAGAAAGAAGGGAGTCATCTGCAAACAAGGAAGTGGCCTTACCAAACATGGAATCTGCTGACAACTTGAACTTGAACTCTAGCCCCACAAATTTTGAAAAATAAATGTTTATTTTTTAAACCACCTGTAAGTCTGTGGTAGTTTGTTTTTTTTTTTTTTTTTTTTAAATGGAAGCCCAAGCTGACCTTGGATTGTGATGGTTTTTCAGTCTTGGTACCATTTCTCATAAGACCTGACAATACTTTCTCTATAGTCATACCTCGGTACTTGTCAGCTTCAGAACTCATCAAAGCCTGTATTCATCGCATTTTGACATGAAAAAAAAGTGTTTCAGCACTAGACACTTGCTCTGGACCCCTCACACTTGCTAGAACTTGTATGAGTCACAATATCACCTCAAAAGAGAAAATGCTTCATTGTTCAGTACTCATCGGTTTCGGCACTTGTCACGAGTTCCAGAATGAATTAACAATGAGTACTGAGGTACCACTGTATTTAGATTCTGTGAAACACCCTGGAATGAACCTTTCCTTAAGCATTTTTGTTCTTTGCAATTTAACAATCGTGAATGAAGAAAGTCTACATTAAATGCAATGATACAGAAAAAAGTCGGGATGAGTTTGGGTTCCAATGGAGAGAGGGAGCAGGACGGGTGGTTCAGGCCAGGAAGATGCCCAGGATAACAGCAATTTGTTAGCTTTGGATGGGCATGAACAACCATCTTTTTATCTTTTAATTAAAATTGACTCTTAATATTATTCTGTATCAGTTTCTAGGGTCCAGCCAGAGGTGTCCAACCTATGGCCCAGGATGGCTATGAATGCAACCCAACACAAAATCTTAAATTTACTTAAAACATCGTTTTTTGTGATTTTGAGATATTTTTTTGTGATTACCTGTCACAACATATTTAATGCGTGGCTCAAGGTAACTTTCTTCTTCCAGCGTAGCCCAGAGAGGCCAAAAGGTTGGACACCCCTAGTAGACAATCATATCCTTTACAAAGTATTCCCATCGATATTCCAGGACCCACCTGGCACCTCACATAGTCACTACAATATTATTGAGTATATTCCCTGTGCTGTACTTTACATCCCCACGACTATTTTGTAACTGCAAATTCGTTCTTAACTCCTCACTATTGTACCCAGTGTCCCAAACTTCCTCCCCTGAAGCAACCATTAGTCTGTCCTCTGTACCAACAAGTCTTTCTCTGCTTTGTCTGATTGTTTATATTGTTCTTCAGATTCCACATTTAAGTAAAATCATATTGTACTTGTCTTTCTCTAACTGGTAATCATCCTCCTATTTTCCCCGAGTATCTCGTCTCAAAGAGCCTGCAATGGACGGATGTTGTATGGAGATAGAAACTACTTAAGTGTGGGCCTTCACCTGTACCCATATCCTAAACTAGAGGGATTAGTATAATATCATCTGATTCAAAACCACGTGTAGAGGACTAGATGCTGCTGCTGTCCTCACTTCTGAAGCCTGTTTTGTGTTTTCCTTTTGTGAACCCAACCACAGTGAAACTCAGGGGATTGCATATTTCCCTTGGCTTCTCTCCCTGAGCCCAGTCACCCATCTAGCTTCTAGTGGCTGTGCACTCTACCCTCTTTCATGTGGCAGAGCATTAAGACACAGCCTCAAACTTCCGAGTAGATTTCAACCGTAATGCCCTAATTTATTAGCTGTTCCAACAATTTTTATTCCTCAATAGATTTTAAAACCCAGGCATTTATTTTAATCGTCTCTTCTGATAAAAAGTGACAGTCTTCTCTTCACTTTGGGATTAGATATATATTTAATAATAGAGAATTGTGTAAGCTTTCTGTATCCCAGTTCCCAAATTTATAAAATGTGTGGGTAACACATATTATCCCAAGTTTGCCATGACAATAGAGTTGTCTATCCTGATTAATATCCATTGTAATAGAATGCTATTTTTTTCCCTCTCCCAGATTTGCTGCATTCCACTGAGTAAGTCTAACACCATTCTGAAGAGCTAACTTATATTAATCGCTTCCTGAATGGGCTACAGTGCTAGACACTGTCCAGGCTAGACACAGTTTTAAGTACTAAACACCTATCGAATCACCTCCCTTTGCAACAACTACCTTAGCATCACTATTCACACTTGATACATGGGAAAATTGAAGGACAGGGAAAATAAATGACTTTTCATGGTGGCCACATAGTTAGGAAATAGATTAGTCAGAATTTCAATCCTGACTCTCAGGCACTAGGCTGCGTGTTTCCAGCCATTACACCATACTGCTTCTCACCTCAACTGTGCTTCTTACCTACTCTGCTTCGCTCTAAAGACATCACTTGCTAAATTGAGAAATCCTGAGATAGTAAAAGAAAGTTTTGAAAGGTTATAGAAGCAGAAAATTAATGTTGAGCTGTGTTACAATTCTGTGTGTAGTTTTCTTCTTATTATTAAAAAACAGTAACAATTATCTGAAAGTGTTTGTTACCTTTATTATAAGCTCATTCTCTTGATTTGTTCACTTATTTAAAGGTTCACTTTAGTACAACTTTTTACCTATGTAAAAAAACCTCTTGTTGTGATTTTATTCCTGAAGTTCTAATTTCATGCTTTTATCCACCAAGACTGAATAGAAGTGGGATAATTTCCCTCTCCAATTTTGTAAGCAAAAAAAAAAAAAGTATGTGAAATATTCAGACACCCAAGCTCTGCAAGCTGTATGCGTTATGAATTTGAGAATGGTATCATCTCCTGGTTGGCATAACTGTACATTTATGCCTGTTTTGCATCTTTCTCTATCTTTGCTAAAATAAAAATCATCTGTTAGAGATTTGATAAATCTCTAGTTCTTAAAGGTTATGGTGCTTAATTTGCTTTGAACAGTATCATATATGCACACTAAGTCAATATTATTGGAAAATAATGTTGGTTTAAACATTCATGTGAAATTGTCAGAAATAAAATTCAGATGTAGAAGAGAGTTTAAAAATGAACAGTGGAAAATAGAGTGGGTTTTCAATGAGCATAAAGTTTCAGTTATGCAAGATGACAAATGAATTCTAGAGATCTGGTGTGCTTATGGTTAATAATTACGTACTATATACTTAGAAATTTGATAACAGAGTATATCTCATGTTATATTTAAAACACAATCTAAAAGACAATGGACATGTTACCCTTACATTTTTTAAATTTGGGAACTAAGACCCAGAAAAGTGAAGTGACCTTTCCAGTATTAAATAATTAAGGAATCACAAAACCAAGAAAATAAGATACATGACCAACTTTGCATCGTGTGGAGCCTAAGGCATAGATGGAAAGCAATGTGTTATAAGTGTATTATTACTTTTTTATCCAGTAATTTTCTTTTCACATCTACTTCTTAAACTCTGAACTAACTCGAGATTTCAAAATAGTCCCAGAAACTGGCTTCTGCCTGCAGAGAAGCTGGCTACGAGCTCTGGCAGCAACAGATGTGTGCACAGTGATAAGAATGTAGACTCAGCGTGCTTGACGGACAGCTGCATTGCACCAAACAGCTGGATAAAATCTGGATCAAGAAAAAGAAGCAATTGAGTCAAATGTCCAGATGTTTGATAAAGACGTCCAAATGATTAAGTGAAAGTAAAATGTCCATTCTAACATTTAAGCCAAAAACACTGGAAAACAATTTTTAAGTTGTAATCAATTTAGATATTTAAAGAAAATGCTAATAAACATTTTGTTGACACTTTATCAATTCTTAAAATAAAGTAGTTTACATAGCCTCATGTAGAAATGTGGCAATATACAAGTCCATGAATTGGATGCTTTATTTACTAGGGTAAAAAATGTGATTTAGAAGAACCAAATGTCCCAGAGTCTCTATTTTGTAATTTGTTTTTTTCATGTAGTGGGAGAAAAAGTCATCAAGAAAACTCTTCCTCATAATTGTGATTACTAATCACCAGGAGAAAATTAGTCATTACTCAAGAGATGTGACCTTTGAAAACAAAATTATTTGAGGGTAGAGTCATTTTAGGAAGACTTAAATTTACACTTTGTTCCAAATATTTACACATAGATTTCTCCATAAAATATCTTGATAAAGGGTCTTCTCTAATCAATTAATAGACACTTTCTTCAACCCTTGTGGAAATCAGTAGATATAAAGATCAAAATATTATTGATAAAACTATTGTTAACTTCCAGAAAACAAAGACATTCACATCTTTACCAACCAGAGTTAATGATATTATTTCTTTCCTTCACTATTGTCTGGTCATGAGGAATTGCAGTGGCTTGTACTCTTGACGATAACATATGGAGGACAGCTTCATGCAGCTAGTTAAAGCCTATGTTTGGGTGATTTTGGATGAAACAGCCTAAAGTCCACTAGTAGACCCTTGGCAACTCCCCCAATTAAATTACCAAACTTTGTAACTAAGCTACAGACTACCCTTACTGTCTCTGTGTTATGTTTAGCCTCTGTAACAAATTAGATGTTTACATTGGACAAGACACTTGAGATGCTCAAAGAAATTTTACTCAGCTGAGTCAAGAAGCACTTATGCTAAAACAATTTATAATTAAATCAGGTTTTGTTTACTTGCCTTCTTTGTTTTGTAAAATAAAATAAATGTAATAACTTGAAGAGTCTTTGAAACATAAGTAGCTTATTCTCTTAGGTCTCTTTTATTAATAATAAAAAGATAAAAATCAATTATTCATCCTTTCTCAGGAAACAATGCCATGGTTTAAATATTGTTAAATAAAACTTTACAAGTTAGCACAATTAAAAAAGAGCTAATGACAATATCCAATGTAGCAAAGATGTCTTTCTTAAATGTGCATATAAACCTTTGTAGTCTTTCAAACAGTTTTGAAGCTAAACAATAGCAACAAATATAAAAATAGATTAGGAACAAGTAAACAGTCATTTGTAAGATAGTTACTCTGATGAGCTGTATGACAGAAGTAAACAGCTAAAGAGCTAAAATGATGCACTTTCAGCTATATTTAATGTAAAATCACATCTGGTCTTGGAAGTAAAAGTCCTAGAGTACCCTGACAACAGCTACAGATTAGGAGTTTATTTGGTTGTTTTTCCTCCCATCCAGTCTTCTTTCAGGATTTGTATATTATAATATCAATTGTTACTTTAGTGCAATGTAACTAAATGAGCAAAATGTACTTATGATTCAATAGAGGTATTGAGTTTAGTTCTTTTAAACTGAACATTTTGCTAACCATAAAATAATTTTTTTTAAATTATTTTATGGTTAGCAAAATGTGAAAGGGGATCCTAGTGCACTGTTGGTGGGAGTGCAGACTGGTACAACCACTATGGAAAACAGTATGGAACCTTCTAAGAAAACTAAAAATGGATCTACCTTTTGACTCAGCAATTCCACTGCTTGGATTATATCCTAAGAACCCTGAAACACCAATCCAAAAGAACCTATGCACCCCTATGTTCATAGCAGCACAATTTACAATAGCCAAGTGTTGGAAGCAACCTAGATGCCCATCAGTAAATGAATGGATCAAAAAACTGTGGTACATTTACACAATGGAATTCTATGCAACAGAAAGAAAGAAGGAGCTCCTAGCCTTTGTGACAGCATGGATGGAACTGGAGAGTATCATGCTAAGCGAAATAAGCCAGGCAATGAAACACAAATACCATATGATCTCACCTTTAACAGGAACCTAATCAACAAAACACACAAACAAGCAAAATATAACCAAAGACACTGAAATTGGGAACAGGCTGACAGTGATGAGAGGGGAGAGGGGAGGGAATTTCAGGGGAAAAGGGGAACAGTTTAGAGCACAAGTATAAAAGACTCATGGACAAAAACTATGGGGGGTGGAAATGAGAGGGAGGTGGGGAGGGCTGGGGTAGTGGGCTGGGGTGGGAGTAAAAGACAGAAAACTGTACAAGATCAACAATTAAAATAAAAAATTAAAAAAAAAAAACTTTTTCCATTACATTTATTTATTTATTTAAGGGATCTCCCAAATGTTTAAAGTATCTTGGTCACATCAACAAATTAATTGATGCTGATTGGAAGAAGCAGAGGCTGTGGCATCATGCAGATCGAAAAAGCAAATGATTGCATCAACTGGATGTGTTTTTATCCAATTTTTTATCCTTATGTAAAACAGTTCTTGAGTGTATTGAAACAAATTAGCTCTCTTAATACTGACCACATAGCCTAGTAATAGTCTCCTTTTCTAAAGTTTAAATGTACCTTGAGTTTTCCAAGAATGAGATTTGTCCAGCTGTTCACCTTGGTTTTGAGATTTACCAATCACAATTGAATAATTATAAATGGGGTTATAGTCCTGTTTCTAGGACTTTCAAACATATTGAAAGTTCACCTTATCTCTGCGAACACGTATGTATTTATGACTTCGGCACTCTTTTCTTCAAAAACCACTAGACTACAAGATAAGAAGGGAAACCATTAAATAAAGGCAAGAGTGGTTTAAATCTTATTAACCTACCAGCAGTGCAGAAGGGTTCCCCTTTCTCCTTTTATGCCAGTGCATCTTGTTTGTTGATTTATTGATGTGACAGGTGTGAGGTGATATTTCATTGTGGTTTTAATTTGCATTTCTCTGATGATTAGTGATGTTAAGCATCTTTTCATATGTCTATTAACCAACTGTATGTCTTCTTTGAAGAAGTGTCTATTCAGGTCCTTTGTCCATTTTTAATTGGATTGTTTATTTATTTTATTTTGATTTTGAACTTCCTAAGTTCTTTATAAATTTTGGATATTAACCCTTTATCAGATGTATCAGCAAATATGTTTTCCCATTTAGTAGGTTGTCTTTTCACTTTGTTGAAATTTTCCTTTGCTGTGCAAAATCTTTCTGGTTTGATATAGTTCCATTTGTTTATTTTTTATTTTGTTTCCCTTGCCTGAGGAAATATATCAGAAAAAATATTGCTATGAACAATGTCCGAGATTTTACAGCCTACGATTTTTATGGTTTTGAGTCTAACATTTAAGTCCTCAGTCCATTTTAAATTTATTCTCATGTGTGGCATAAGAAGGTGGTCTAATTTCATTTTTTGCATGTATCTGTTCGATTTTCCTGATACAATTTATTGAATAAATTATATTTAACCCATTATGTGTTTTTGCCTCTACTGTTGGTGAGGGTGCAGATTGGTGCAGCCACTATGAAAGCATTATAGAGTTACTTCAAAAAATTAAAAATGGAACTGCCTTATGACCCAGTGATTCCACCTCTGGAATTTATCCAAAGAAACCCAAAACACTAATTTGAAAGAGTATATGCACCCTTATGTTCATCACAGAGTTATTTACAATAGCCAAGCTTTGGAAGCAGCCCAAGTGCCCATCAGTATAAGAGTGGATAAAACAGTTATGGTACATTTACACAATGGAATACTACTCCATTGTAAAAAATAAGAAGATTTTATCCTTTGTGATTGTATGGATGGTCCTGGGGAATGTTATGCAAAGTGAAATAAGCCAGTCAGAGAAAGACAAATACCATATGATTTCACTCCCATGCAGAATCTAATGAATAAGCTGAACTAGCAAGCACATAGAGGCAGGCTCCTAGAGAGAATGCTGGCAGCTCTGGGCGGAGGGTTTGGAGGGGGGAGGATGGATACAGACAACAGCGTGATGACTGTGGTGAGGGCAGGGGGGAAGTGGATGGAAGTGGTAGAGGGTGTAGGGGGTAAATGGTAATGGGAAAAATACAATACAAAATGAACTGTTCAAAAAAAGGAATAAAATATCTCATTGACCCTAAGTAACTTTCTCCATATGCCAAAACAATGCCTGAAAAAAGGTGTCATGTGATCACATTTTCTTTTCTTTTCCTGTTCCTTTTTTCAAATGTGCTAGGTGTTTTCCAGAGTCCTCTGTGAAACACTACCAGATATATCCCTTCAGATCACTGTACAGAATGCTTCCTTTTTATAATTTTATCAAGTGGTGTTACAAACAATAGTAAAAAAACTGGAGTGAAAGTTCTGGGACAGATGAGTTGTGTCTGGAAGAAAGGTTGAGAAATGTGTCCAGAAGGACACGCCCTCAGAAACTAGGTGCCAGTTTATTGGAGGTGGATTATGTCTCACTCCCAATTTGAAGACTTTTGTTGCTTTGGGACAGGATGCAGACGTAGTGCTGTGAGCATTTTGGAAGAAAATTCAATCCGATCATAAATATTTATTTATTGACTATACATATACATGCAATATGCACATATCCATTAAATTTTATAAAACTTAGATAAAATAAATAAAAACTATATAGAACTTACTTTCCAAGATTTAAAACTACTAGATTGAGGGAAACCATGTGAGCAATTTACAAACTAATTTGTAACAGAAATTCAAACAATGAAACACACAAGAATGATTAATTTTTATTTGTAAAACATAGAATCATTGCATAGACAAAGTAACATTTGAATTAAATTTTGTACCAAGAGTATAAAATTGAGATCAAGAAAAAAGAAAAATATAAACAAAATGGCAAAGTACTGATGAAACTGATGGTCTGGACACTGAGTGAGAAATGTGTAGTAAGAATGGGAGAGACACATCTATAAAGGTTGGACTTGAATAACAATAACATAGTTTTTTGAAAAAAAGATTGGATTTGGAGTCAGGTCCACCATGTTGAACTAAAACTTTATTGAAGAGGTTAAACAGGAAAAAATAATCATAGGCCTTATAATCTGATGGGGATCACATGTAACCTAATGAGCTTCTGAGTACAGAACAATAATAGCATGGGAACATGTATTTGGGGTAGGTGCAGAAGGATTGGGAAGGATGGAATATGCTAACAGTATGGAGGCAAGTCACACAATTTCTATAGTAGTTCAAGTGGGAAAAGACAGCACCTGAACTAGGCAATGAATCGGGAGGAGGATCATAAAAGAAATATTTCAAAAGATCAATCACTTAAAGACATGGGAATCAGATAAAAGGTTGTTAATATGTAAGTGAACATTTGTTTACTCTCAGGAACTTATGTAGACATTTTGTTAAAATACAGTTTTCTGGCCCTGGCTGGAGTGGCTCAGTGGATTTAGTGCCAGCCTGTGAGCCAAAGGGTCACCAGTTCAACTCCCAGTCAGGGCGCATGCTTGGGTTGTGGGCCAGGTCCCCAGTAGGCGGCTCATGAGAGGTAATCACACATTGATATTTCTCTCCCTCTCTTTCTCGTTCCCTTACCCTTTCCCTAAAAATAAATAAAATCTTTAAAAACACAGTTTTCCATTCGTCCTAATAATAAATCATGAGGTTTCTTGCATGTGATTCTGATAAATATCAGCAATTATAAACACTGAAAACTACCAATGAAAAAAGAACATTTCTCTTTCTCAGTTTACCATTTTTCACATATGTCGTAATTATGTTCGAGAAACCTAATTTTGGAACAGCTGTGTTTTTTTAAGGAAAATATAAATGATGAGCTTGGAATATAGACAACATTTTCTCATGCATGGAATTATTCCACAATTGGTAATCCAGTGTGGACTTTTCAAGGACAACACGCAATGACAAAAATACATTTTCGTGCCAAACTGACAAATGACATAGTAGCATAACTAATAAAAGGGTCCTTGTTCATAATAAAAACACAAAAGCGTAATTTTTAAAGTAAGAGTCTTTCATCTTTAGTGGTGGTCCCCTTTTCAAATTAATTAAACTCCATATTAAACTTAAGTTAGAGTTACTTGTTTACTCAGTCAGCAATAATTTCCTGAATTCCTACTGTAGGCCACATGCTTTGTTCCGGCAGACACACCAACAAGAAGATTCATTCCGGGGAGGTACTCAGACAACGTGAACCAACAGTTGCAATGTCCAGAGTGTTGTGCAATCTTTACCTGAGAGCATGTAGCAGTATTGGTAGGTGGGAGAGAGAAGTGACCAGGGCTAGGGGGAAGGTTTTATTTTCTAGAGAAAAAAAATGCACTCATCCTGGAGCTGAGCCTCAAATGAATCTCGAAGTTATTCAAGAAGAAGAAAGCAGAAGGAAGACTATCTTCAGGGATAGAAGGGTATCTAAAGCTGTGATGAGTTCAGAGGCAGAATGGAAGGTTCTTTGTGAGTGCGGTTAAGAGAATCAGGGAATGGGTGAGTGGGGAGAGATGAGCTTGGAGTTAAGAGCACAGATTTTTTTTCTGAAAGTAATAGGTTTGTGGGAGTATGGCAGGAGGAGTGTAGCAGAAGTGAATTATAGTAGACTCTCCAACAATATGGGATTGAATTGCATGGCTCCACTTATACCCAGTTTTGGGGTGTGTGTGTGTGTGTGTGTGTGTGTGTGTGTGTGTGTTTTAATAGAAAACACAATTATGTAAGTGTGTATTCTCCTCTAGTTTCCTTTGGTGTCAGAATACAGCATATAATGCAGAGTCCATACAAAATATGTGTAGATCCACTATTTCTATTATCAGTAAGACCTTCAGTCAACAGTAGGCAACATTAGTAGTTAAGCTTTTGGGAGTCAAAAGTTATAGGTGGATATAGGGAATCCACCTTCATGAGCCCAACTAATGGTAATTACCTTCCCAATCCCACCCCTCAATAACACTACATTGAAGAGTATGGCTTCAACACATCGCTTTTGGAGCTATACATTCAGTCCATAACATTATTCATTCTCCCACAGACTGCCATGAGAGACGGGACTTCATACAGTCTCTTGGCAGATAGTGTGAGAGGTCAAGAAATTTCCTTAATCTGAGCAATGGCCAGGTGGTAGCAGACTTTCTCACTTGCTTTCCCTCCTCCATCACCTTCCTTTTCTTTCTCCTCACATCCACCTTCCTTTTCTTTCCCCTCACATCCACATCCCTCAAATATATAAAACAGTAGCACATAAATGTCTGCCTCTTATTTCCGAAAACCCAAAATAACACTGAGTTTAAAAAAAAAAATTCAGAGGACTGGGAAATAACATTTCCAGCATACTTCTATTACAGTTAAATTACACATTAATAATTTTGGTGTCCAAGTCACCACCACACGTTTTGATGAATTTAATAGCTTTTGTCATAATACAGCACCAAGAAATAGAATTAAAATAAGCCTACAATGTGACGACCTAAAACCGTCAATAAAAAACACATGCAGAGGCGCAGTTACTAAAATAATTGAATGATCTGGGTTGCCAGATACGTGCTTTTATGGACTATTATATTTCAGGGATCCACAATGCTTCCGGGTTATTTTGTTTCGTTTTAGCAAAAAACTAAAAGATCATTTTTTGATATTTCCTAGGCAACCTCCACAGCCCCCCAAATTGATGAGCTCACGAGAACGTGGGGATGATCATCTTTCAATCTAAGAGATTTGGCTATTGCACACAGGCGGGAACAGGCGAGCACAGCTGAAGCACACGAGAAACTATCGCTCAGGGAAGAAGAACGAAACGAAGAGCGCTGCTCGTGAGCATTACGATCCCCTTATTATATCTGGGGTATTTCCCTTCTGTGGGAGGGACTGTCACACGGCCTTCTCCATCTGGAACGTGGCTTGCTGAGTAGGAGGTGATTTGATGCGACAACAACAAAAAGTGGGGTGTATACTGCCACCGAAGGGCAAAGTGGCAAAGAAAAGTTGAACAAGTTATTGACAATCATTGACTCTCATTTTCCTACAATAACAAACCCCAGAGGAACTTTCGAAAAGACTTCAAAACAGAATAAAGTGATATGTATGACCGTTATCGTACAATGAATGAGTCAGTTAATGTGAATCTTGTGCCCCCTTGTACAAGACCTGTCAAATACTAGAATTAGGTATGCACAGCAGAGCCGGGTGTTCACTCGTTGTGGTGAGTAAGTGCGTTTGATCAGTACGAGACCGAAATGAGATGAGTTGAGGATTAGGGTAATTTTACTGCTTTATCCCTATAGAGCAGGTCGCCTCACATATTTCTTATGCCTTGCCAGACCGAATGGGCCATCAGTGCCAAAGCCACCAGATGTGCGCATGTGTAAGCTGGCAGCATTCCATCTCAGCTGTATTGCGTGACTTTCACTTTTTGTCCTTGAGCATCAATGACTTATGGGTGAGCCAATGCCCAGTGGGATAACCTCTGATAAACAAAAACAGGTGTCAATGGGTTAATGCTGCCTTAACCCAGTTGGCAATTTAGTGGCCAATTCCTTGAATGGACAATGCAGAGGGACATTGGAAAGAGCACCTCAGAAGTCGCTGGCAGGATCCATGCCCAGCTGCACACAGTGGTTTCAATTCCACTCAAGAACGTCTCTTGGATTGGCATTCCCTCTTCCCCTTCTCTCACTTTCCACAGCGGGAGGCCTAAATAAACTACCAGCATTCAAGTCCTTATATCAGCCTCTTCTTTGGGGCAGAGGATGGAGAAAATCCAGATTAAGAGAAGCTGCTAAGAGATTAATTAAAACACGTTAATAGGATAGTGACTAGTAAGAACCAAAGGGGGAAAAAAAGATGATTACTTTGACAATAGTATAATAACTGTGGTAAAAAAAAAATAAGAAATTGAAGATTTGTTAATTTACATAATTCAAACGAAAATTCAAAGAAAACATTTAAACTCCCTAAAGCTACCACTATTGCTCCCCTAAACAATTAAGGCAATCTCTGTGCAAGTTACCATCTTCTGAGTGAAAGCTGCTGTTTTTCAATATATTCAAATGGAGTAAAGCCAGGGCATGGGAGAGTTATGGAATTTCCTTATTGCTTTTCTTGGCAGAAATTCCTAAAACAATTTGAATTCACCTAACTGCAGTTAATGCTTTATCTTTTACATAACTCATGTACAGAGATTTGCAAAGACATAAACTGTGAAAAACACTGATGCCTTTTCCCACAAAACTTCCAACATCACAAATGCTCCAAGCTGTTTTTGCTTGTTTGTTTTTCCCTTAATTCTCAGAGGACAAGGGGGGTTTTAACAACTAACAATAAGGATTATACATAAGTACTCCCTCTTGTGTTTTCCTCAACAATGGAAGCATTCTCTTTTACCGTGTTTGTCCCAAGTCTCATTTAAAATGTTTCCCTTGTTGTTCCCATGAGCAACGTCTGAATATGAAGCCTATAAACTTCTGTAGAACTCAGAATACACGCATGTACAATTACTAGTTAGCCATCTACATTTGGCCTGTGGCCGTGAGGCCATCGATAACCTTCACAGCCACTCCTCATCCTCTGTGTATGCTTTTCACACCTGCTCCATTCTACGCTTCTTACAACGGAACAGCAGTGACAACAAATCCTCAGGTAACGCTTACTAGGGCAGTCAATACCGTAGGGTCTTTAGAAAAATCAACCCCAGTGAATCTTCCTTAAAACCTCGGGGCGGTTGTAAAACTAAGGTGGAAAGTAGTCAAATAACTTCCCAAGATTACACACTTAAGTTCAGGAACTTTTTGGGATTCACACCCAAGCTACTCAGCCCTGTCTGCTTTCTTAGCCACTATAGTATGTTTTCTCTTGAAGCAATTGAAGTCCTTGCCAGAATTAGAGCAATGTAAACACAGCGGCAACATCTGAGGACCATGTCGCAGATACACAGAGAAAAGTGCCTCTAAAGAGAAGCAATAACTGTGCTGTTGCTATGTTAGAGCATCTCTTATTCCTATGAAAGCTCTTTTCTGGAAGAGCTGAGCCCTGAACTACCACCGATTTTTACTTCCAGGCACCTTCCAAAGGAGGACCAGCTTCAGTTCCCTTCCCATCACAGTACATGGACCTCCCTGGATACCATATGAACCACAGACTTTACTGTGTCTACCTTTGATATCCGCCATCATGCTTTCCTGTAAAACTTTACATCTCACATGTTAACGACCAAACAAAGAGGGAGTCCATCAATCTTCTCTAGAATTAATCCTTTTTGAATATGGCTTTTCAAGGGTGGGAGGGTTAAGAAGTTGGACTCTTCTCTTTGGGTTATTTTCCTTATGTTTTATTCTTCCTGTTAGCTACCTCTCCGTCCTCATCTTCTGGATATTTGAGTGTGCCATATGACAACAGCAATATCATTCATTATTTGAATATATTTATTGAGCACCTACTATGTGCTTGGCATCAGGCACTTGGGGATATACCACTTAAAAAAACAAGCAGACAACAAGTCTGTTCTTAATGATATTATGTGGTTTTTTTAGTGAAGGGAAGTCCAAAACAAACAAGATATATAGTAACACAGGGCAATGAGTGTTTTAAAGAAAAATACAAATGGGTGTAATGAATAAGGAGCCCTGTGCATGGCAAACTATTGTATCATGTAGTGTGGCCAAGAAATGTTAAGATGACATTTGAGCAGAAATCTAAAGAAAGCAAGGGCGTAACATTTTTATTTAAATCCGTAACAGAACTTATTATTCAATTAATTGGATGGAGGAATTCTAAGAGGTGACAAAATATAGTCTGTAGTCCAGCCTGTAGGAGAATGCAAGGTTGATGGCAAGAGATTCAGATGTGTTGAAATAACGAGAAATAGTAAATTTTAAAGCTTCTCAAGTTGAAAACAGAATGAGGCACTGAGAAGAAGATGGAAAATCAATGTTTAATATCATCACTCAGCTTGGACAAATCTCTGGAGGTCAATGTGTGATTTTAGTTCTTGGTACAATGAAATTCTTTGTCTTTGTCATCAACTTTTATTAATGGAGATGCAGATTTTGGACGGAGGCATAAATTCACAATCAGTACAACTTACGTGCATTAACCTAAAACAACTGGACCATCAACGGGTCTTTCTACTTCAAATGGCATAACCAGTTTTTCAAGTAAATAATGAGATTCCAGTCAGTGATAGATACGAAGTTTCTTGGAAAATTTGCAAAAGTGTCACATCTAAGAGTTTTCTGGGAGGTCAGCGGCAGCGATTCCAAGGCTGCTGGCAGAGCCCTTTCTCATGAACCCCTGTTGGTACACACCCAGCCCTGCACACAGCTGAGTGAGCCCACAGGTAGGCAGGGGCTTGCTAGGCTTCTTGATGACCTTGCATCCAGAACCCACTGGAATCCCTTCTCTTGCAACCCTGCAGCCTGAACCTGACTAGAAACCTGACGTGGTCTCACGCATGGAGGGTAGCGTACGGAGGTGGCAAGGTGTGTGTAGGCTCCAGCCAGACCATATGGAAGGGGCTCCAAGTGCATTAGGTGCCTGCACTCCACGGCCATCTTAGAGTGGCGTGAGCTACTCTAAGCAGAAGTGAAGGGCTGCTTCATTTCTTCTTTTAAAATAAATTTATAATTTAGTATTAGATATCCAGTATTTTTCAGCAAGTTGTCATTTGAGTCAATCTATGTACTGGGAGAATTATTCATTATTTTTCTGCCTTTAAAATTAACTAACTGCAGAATTCCTTTATTTGAAAGAATTTGCCCTGCAATGATGAATCATTTCATTTGATTCTCACATCAGTCACATCAAGTAGATACAACTGTAGTCCTCATTTTGCAGCAAAATTTGAATCTGAAATTTCAAGGATGTGCCAAAAATCATGGAGTTTATATTAGATGAAGTCAGGACTTGAACTCAAATATTGGGTCTGCAGAAGCCATATGCTTAACCACAAAGCTACACTGATGCTTGCTAGGAGCTGTGCTCACCCCTTCCTATAACAGCAGGCCCGTTGCACAATGCCCTCGCAGGTTACATGCTCATTGCACTTAACTGTGCATGACAATGCTTAAAAAATAGAGAATCTGTGTCAAAATGGCTGACTTCAATGGTAAGCATTAGATGAGGGGAATAACAGTGTTTCTTTTACTTCAAAGCAAACTAAACCACATGCAACTTGCCACTTTTGTTGAAAACCACAATATTTTAATTAGTACTACTAGATCTTAAGTCCAAAAGCTTCTAAACCTTGCAAGAAGTAATTTATAGATCTATTCCCCACCTCCTCATAAACCCATAGCTGGCTTTCAAGATAGAATGACATACTTAAATAATTCTGCTGCCAAGGTCTTGAAAAGAATATTGTGATACTCATACACAGTATTCACTAGTTTTTATTTTAGTAGACATGTGGGAACCCACCAAATATTTGCTTGAAGAAAGAAGCTTTTGATATGAGACCCTTTTCCCTCAACATATTAGATTCTTGATTTAATGCCTAAAGTAGTAAACCAAAAAGGAATATAAAAAGGAGAGACAAAGTAAGTTCATTGTTATACAGAATTAAACATATATATGCAATGCTCTTTTTATAAGGCATAAAAAATGTTCATAAAGTGCACTCTGTCACCCACCCCTCTCAAAGTCCTAGAAAACTGCATTTCAGCAATATTTTTATATTTCTCAGATATAGATTCTTATGGAATTTTAGTATCAAACAGAAGAAATTACATCACTTAATCCTTCCTCTCAGATTTTTATTTCTTTACCTAGTAAAATAGAAGACACTTCCAACTTTAAAACCTGAATTATTTTCAAGCCCAGCTGTTAAAGATTATATGTAAACTTCTGTAACACCAATTTATATTGGTTTTATGTTGGCAACCTGAGTTGACAGAAAAAATATAACACTTTTTGGGATTTATAATGCAAAACAAAACTGGATTAGAGTTGTACACACAGGTATAATAAGGATTAATGAGTAACCTCTCATTTGCTAAGGCTGTAGTTATTTAACAATGCTATTTACCAATTTACAATTGTTTTGCCAATTACGCACACAAAAAATGAATGCAAAAACAATTCATTTGAATTAGTTAGGGCTCAGTCATGAAAAAAGTAAGCCACCCTATGTGTTTTAAGCAGATGTAAGTAATAAAGTGAATTAGGTACTTAGATATCATTGGAAAGACTGAAGCTTAGCACCCTGGTCAGAGCCAGCGAGAAGCCCAGAGCTCAGAAGAACTGTCCTCCAAGGAGCGACCTCTTGGGCATAGTCTGGCTGCCATCCAACAGCATGTTCGATGGTACTATCATAGCATCGTAGTGACAATCCAAGGGTCTGGGGCCTGGAATTAGAAAAATGCCTCAAATCTAGGTGGAGAATGTAATTCACTTCTAGAACTGTAGCTGCAGAGCTACCTGGAGACTGTAAATGTGAACTTTCCAGGCCCGAGAAATAGATGCTGAGTGGCATCTATTTAAATAAATTTAAAGTTTATTTTTGAACTGAATTATGCATCTAAATATTATCTCATTGTTTTAATATAAACTAAACAAAATCAAACTCATGTGTTCCCACAAATAAACAAATGACAAAACTCCTGAAACTTGTGCCTTGATATCATCTAGAACTAAACTCACAGTTTTACAGCTCTATTAAGTTGCTAATTCTGTTTATCGAAAAAGACCTAATTTGTATTCCAGACATCTCTAGTATCCCGAAGCATAGATTTAAAAACTAGTAGAGAGCAACAGTAGACAGCTGCTAAGCCAAGGTGCAGTGTATTATTTTAACCTGTAAAGGACTCCAGTGCTTTTGCGCCTAGGGACCTGAGAGAGATAAGCACCCGCCTTAGGGTCTGCAGAAGAAGTCACGTTCAACACAAAGTGGGAATTCGTACAGGAAGTAATAGTCAAACAAATAACCAAAACAAAGTATTTAAAATGATGATCTAACTTTGGAAAACTATATTCGGTTTACTGATAAATAATCATGAAATTGTACTAAGGTAGCAATGGCACTATACATGGCTTATCAGAAAAGCAAAGTATAAACCACAGTCACTGTGTTAAAATGTCTAATGTCTAATGGCATTCATAAAGTTGCACATTTCTGAAAAAATATACAAAGTAACATTCCATTATAATAACATAGCTGGATGTTAAGTATGATATTTTTAACTGGGTCATTTGCAGTAAAACTCAATAAAATTAGACCAATTACATGGATTATGGTAGAATTATTTTTGTGACCACTCACAAAGTCTTATGAAGACAAGAGGCAAAATGATCCATTTTTATTATTTTTTAAATGTATCTTCCTCAGATATTCTTATAAATTCTATTAAAATATCCATATGTGTTCTTCTACTGGATTATTTGTCTATCTGACCATCTGGATTACGGTCTATTATATAACAAAACTCAACAGTTAGAGGGGATGAAATTTCTCACTGTACACTTTAATCTGCATCCGCAAAGAAGTCAGTAGTTTTAGATGCTGAGAGGGGTTTGTACCGCAGCACACCATTCAATTAAAGTCTGTGGGCTAAGTATCCAAGCTTTCTGAAGTCTAGTAAAATAACAATTTTTGAGAATAAAGCAGAAAACCAAGGGAATCCCCAAATGGGAAATATCCTAAGGGTTTGAAGCTACATAGAAAAGAATTACCCCTCAATTCAGAATGGCAGTTCAAGTTCTCACCATTGATTTGACGCAGGTACCGATGAAGCAGAACAATTAGTTGCTTTAAGCCATTACTAGAAATTGAGTAACAGAACACAGTGAAAAAGAGGGCTCTTGGGTTCTAACTTGGTTTCTCCCCTTACTCCTTGAACATTTTACTGAACCCACTGACCTTCAATAGGAAAACTGAAGTAGGAAAACTAAAAACATAAACAATGTACTGCTGTAAAAAAGTCTTGAGTGTTTCGTGAATTAGTACAGGTTAAGCTCTTGAACAGAATCTCTCATGTAATGATAGTTTCTATTATTATCATTATTATTTCAGGGAATAAAGACTTAGAAAACAAATTAGAGATTAAATTTTGAGAGCCCTAATTAATACAAAAAAGAGAATAATGATCATAGCACAGTAAATATAAGTAACCCTAACACTAATACTAATATATACACTTAAAATTAGCAATAAGTCTCATTAGCATAAATTCTCTATCTTCCATTGACACTACATATATTTCAGGATCTCCATCTCTACAAGTTTCTGTCTAATATTTGAAAATTTGTTTGGCTTGGTTGTGGGTAATACAATGAAGTACAGAGACATTTCTCACCTTGTTTTTTGTCTCTTAACTAATGATTTAATATCTGTCCTAATAATCAATTCAAAATAATCTCCTTGGTCTCTCAGTTTCATACTCCCAGGTTCTTTTTTGGGAATCCTGTCGTGACCCCAGAAATTCAAAGAATTTTAAATGCTTAAGAAGGAAAATAAAGATTTGCATTAAGTGCCTATCATTTACATTGTACTAGAAGTATGTTTTAGCAAGCCTTCCTGACAACACTGTAAGAGGGGAGTTATACACAAGCGGGGGATGAAGAACTTTGCAAATGAATGGCTCCCTGGGATGTGGCAATGCCCTCCTCAGTGATGGAGCCCTGAGTGATGGAGCCCTGAGCGATGGGTGGGGGATGAGTGGTCTCTGTACAATCAACTGTAGTCACCAAGAGTCATCTTAGCTGTGCCACACGCTAGTTTAAGCAAGTTCTTCCACCTCTGTGTCTCTTTTTTAACTATAAAACCTAAGCAGAGTGTTGGGCTGACCCATGGAATGTAATGACCCCCTCTAAGAGGGCATAGTAACTAATTCTCTTTCTCACCTTACAACTAAAAAAAAGATTAAAGTTCTAATCTAAGTTACAAGGATACTTTTCAAACTTCATTAATGACCCCTCAATTTTTTCTATACCATCTGTTTTAACTCCCTTCTAGGGCTACCATATAAATACAGGATACTCGGTTAATTTTGAACTTCAGGTAAACTGATTTGTTTTCAGTATAAGTATATACCAAATATTATATAGGACTTAATTATATTAAAATAAAACATTTATTTGAAACTTAAATTTAACTAAGCATTCTCTATTTTATTTGGCAACATTTCTCACTGCTTTTTCTACTTATTCCAAAGAAGAATGATTTGAAATTTGGTACATATTATTTTTAAAATTCAGGATTGAAAAATACATAGGAAATTCTATTGCTATAAAGTCAAATGTTATATAAGAAACACCAAATTGGGTTGGAATGACTCTAAATGATATATAGTGAAATTCTATTTATTTACTTCAATCTGCAAAGTACGGCCTTCCTCCTCCTTTTTCTTAACAACAACAAAAAAATACTTTAAAATGTTAATGAAAACAAAACATTTTTATGTGACCGTTCAAATAATTGATTGTGGGAACTGATTTGATTTTCACGGAATGCATTAGTGAAGTTTGCCAAAACATTTTATTTGAAGCCTGAGGAATTTTTTAACATGGGAGAATGATAGGATTCGATAGCACCATGTGTGCGCCAAACATCCAGCAACAGGGAGGCAGTCTTGCCAAAGAAGTAACATTTCTCATTGTACTTGAGTGTTTGAACTGGTTTCCTAATAAACAGCTCCATTTTAGAAGTTCATGCATCTTAAGTAACAACACAGAAGAAATATCTTCATAGATAATAAGGCACACAGTGAAATTATTCAAAGAATTTTGTTAGCATTCAGTGTTACAAACATAAATACTTAGGAAGGCAGATGGGGAAGTTAATAAGTGTTGAAGGACACTGACTTCCCAATAAAAGGAGAAAATCTCGTAACTGCTATATATCTTGGGTATGTCCTGATAGCAGCATTTAATCAAATGCTTTACTCAGCCCCTCACCCACAACTACAACAGAGGAAACCCCATTTCTAGACCCAAATGAACAGTTAGGTTTGGAATAAAAGCTGACAGACTCTTAGATTCCGAAAGCATATCACATGGCAACCATGAAAATAGAAAAGGCACAGTAAAAGTGATAAGGTATCAACTCAACCTTATATTTACATGGAGTTTATAAATTCTGCCTTTCTTCCTTCCTTCCTCCCTCCCCCCTCCCTCCCTCCCTCCCTTCCTTCCTTCCTTCCTCCCTTTCTTTCTTCCTTCCTTCCTTCCTTCCTTCCTTCCTTCCTTCCTTCCTTCCTTCCTTCCTTTCTTTCTTTCTTTCTTTCTTTCTTTCTTTCTTTCTTTCTTTCTTTATTGCTCAAGTACAGTTGTCTCCATTTTTCTGCCACCAGTTCCCCCCACCACCCCTACCTCTGACCCTCAAAGGTGAAATTCTGCCTTGGGAGGGCAACCCTCATAGACTTTATATAATATCTAATTAACACCTGACAGCAGTTAGTTGGCTCCAGGAGTATACTAACCCAACAGAAAGGTTGAAAAGAAAAACATTCAAAATATTGGGAGAAAGCAAAATTTGGAGAAGTGATTTTGGACAGACCTTTCTAAATATCAGCGAGAGGAGACAGGGCCCTTCTTTCAACACCACCGAGAATAGGAACTTTAAATTCTGGAAACAATCTAGATTAAAAGAGAGCACACGTGTACACACCTGGAGATAGACACCAAACCACCATGAAACTAATCATGGTAATTAATGTCAGTTAACACCGAACACTGAGATTCATGACTAGTGAGATGAAAATATAACACACCCAATTTCAACTAAACATGAGCTTTCTACTGCAAGTCAGAAACATAACAGGGCAGAATTGGAGGACATCAATCAGGAAAATTCAAGATTTGAATCGGGAAATTCAAGAAATTCAAAAGATACCCCACATGGTCCAGCTGATAGACTGACACAAGATGGCATTCAGGGAAAGGGGGCCAAAAACTAAATACTCTGCCCTCTTTGTTGGTTTCTGCTCTACCATCTGGCTGTGATTTACAGATTGTCTCCACTATATTCCCATGATATCAAGCAATGCAAACAACCTAAAAGACAACATGAAACATACATATTTCTTTACAGTTGGGTCAGAATTCTTGTTCTCTAAATACCTTCTCCTTTGTTACCTCACTGAATTCTGATAGACACTGTGCAAGGCAGGGCTTATGGTTTGGGCTGACCCTTACTATGGATGCCTGAGTCATTTGGGGCACCCAAAACACAATATGGTAAGTAGGCTGTGTTAAACAAAACATTTCTTTCTCATAGATCTGGAGGCTGGAAAGTCCAAGATCAAGGTGCTGGAAGACTTGGTATCTGGTCAGAGCCCAAGTTCTGCTTCACAGAGCTCTTCTCATTGTGTCCTCACAGGGAATAAGGAGCAAAGGGCCTCTTTGACAACAGCACTAATCCTATTCGTGAGGGCTTCTCCTTAGTGACTGATCACCTTCCAAAGGCCCCACATCACATTGGGGGTTAGAATTTAGCGTATGAATTTGGGGAGGACATAAACCTTCAGTTTCAGAAAGATCAGGAATTATTCTCATGTCCAAATCCTCTAAATGGAGTGAGAACCAAAATCTAAGGTTTCTCATGCTAGTTTTTTTAAGAAAAAACTCGTTACATATTTTAAATGGGCTTTAAAAAAATTCTCGATGTTTAAATGATAGATCTAAGAACAAAAAAGTGGTGCTTGAGAAATTAGGAGGCTGGCTGGTGGTGAAAGAAACTTGGCACCTGAAACCAGGGTTGCCAGACGAAGCAAATAAAAATGCATTTCAATTGAAATTTCAGATAAACAACACTTTTTTAAAGTATGTCCCAGTGTTTGGCATAATTACATCTAGGTTTTAGTATAAGTATGTCCAAGGATTTTGTTGTTTTTATGATAAAATTTTTTTTGTTGTTTTCTGAAATTCAAATTGAACTGGATGGCATGTGTATTGCCCCGCAGCCCTCCTTTGTAACGTAGAGATGTCCTTCAGCTGCAAGGGAGTGGCGCATGCTCAGCAACCAATTTAAAATTCTCTCAGTTGCAATAGAGTCTGACTAATCTCTGATCTCTGTTTTAACTATGAGAAACCGAAGGGCTGTATCTACAGTTTGGATGGAATAGTACGGTGGAAGGAACTGAGACACACTAAGAATCCTGGTCTCCAGACCAAAAGTAATGAACTAGACCGGAAAGGAACAGTAGTCTGGAGCCAAAGAGCTAGCCAAGCCGGCAGAGAGATGTGTGGCATCTGGAAGCCATCAGTGGGATATCTGCAGACACACGGAGGGAGGAGGACCTAGTGAAAGGCAGGACTTACCAGAGCAAGGCACAAAACGAGGCTGGATCATCAGTCTTTGAAGGTTAAAGGAATAGGGAACTCTATATTCAAATAAAGTTTCCTTTGCAGATTGATCTAAGAAGCTTTCTTTGCTATTTATATCATAGTGACATTGCTCCATTGGCCACTAATAGATGCAGAAATATTAAGATGGATACTGTAGGCAATTAGTTATTTGCACTGAAGTTTAATGTCTATCTGTCTTCCCAAGGGTTGTTAAACTTCTTTATACATCTCACACCAAGAAAACAAGATATATTTTTCATAGTCATTTTTCTGTCTCTGAGGAATATTAGGAGATTTATGAAAGGTAATACTTGTAAGGTGTTAACTAGCCCGGGGCCCCAAAAATAGAAGGCACTCCATTTTCATCCTTTTTCTATCTCTGTTTCTGTCACTCATTTGCTCTGTAAACTTGATTGTCATCTTTGCTTAACAGCTATTAGTTTTAGTGTAAGTATTAGGAGTAAGTTATCTCCCAGCATCTTCCACGTTAGAATATTTTATTACGAAGGCAGAGAAGACATTGAGAAGATATGCACTCTATTGTAAAGCCAATGTCATATACAATTCTATAAAGAATTAGAATTTCCCCCAGAAGTTGGGAATCATTAAAAAACAGAAACACGCGGGCCTGCAAACAAGAGGATCGCGGTTCGATTCCCAGTCAGGGCACATGCCTGGGTTGCAGGCCAGTTCCCGGCGGGGGACACACGAGAGGCAACCGTACATTGATATTTCTCTCCCTCTCCCTCTCTCCTACCCTTCCCCTCTAAAGATAAATAAATAAAAATCTTAAAAAAAAAAAACAGAAACAAAAAAAAAATTATCCCTGTGTGAGTTCTAAAAATTTTCAATGAAAGAAGTATTAAAATAAGAGGACATGATTTCAAGATAGAAAGAAAGATATGACAAAAGTGATTTATTTTGCTCACATATTCTCCTAATATAAACAAAAGAAAAGTTCTGTAATTACCTAATTTTTCCTCTGGTTGGACACTTAAAGAAAGACATTTATTTCAGTGAAAAGAATGTGTAAGGTGGAAAATTTTTGAATTACTCACATCATAGCTATGAGCTCTATAAACTCAAAGCAGAACTTAGAAAAGCAAGTTGCTTCATTTAATATATTAAAATGAAAACAACAACAAAAGCTAAACCAAATACTTATAAAATGCATCAAAATCTAATTACATAGCTCAAAACTCGGATAACTTGTAGCGCTTAAAATGTAAAAAGATAAGTAATTTTAATATTTTATTGTATATATATTATGTAAAAGTGATTATTAAGAACAAATAGAAATAAATTATGAAGTAATGGCTTACAACAAAAGAAATGGATACAATGTGCTGAAAGTGAATAACTGCCTAAGCTATGAATTTCCCTAATTTACTTTACAGAGTTGAGGCCAATACTTCCATTTTTTACATTAATTTAGTTACCCATAAACATACATATTCTTCCTTGACTAATGCGATACTACCATTTTTAGCTTAACAGATTTACTCTTTAAAGCGGTTTAAAATGGAAAATGGCTATATAATTTCAAAAGGCATGCAATGGTGTGTCATAAAACTACTATGTGCTTCTTTCATATGATTTTTACTGTATGTGTGTTTCAAACTCCCTTTCAGGAGGCATTGAATTAAATAAGGTCTGAACACTTTATTCCCTAGGTAGTACTATTAAACTTTACTGAAAATTTCCAAATGAAACATTAAGCACTTGATACACTGTAAAGATTTTAAGCATTTAAAATTGCATGCATTTGATTACTTGTTTATGTTAATTTGGTTTCTTTTATGTTATGCTACATTTTGTTATTTGAAATAACATCTAATTGATAGAAAAAAATTATTTGTTAAAATATTACTTTCCTTCAAACATATACTATTGTAGAACTCTAAGCAGAGTACCAAATTCCAAGTGTTATTGGATTTTTGGAATTTGATAGTAGTATTTCAAGCCAAAAATTTTTGATAAACAATTATGCCTTGATAAAATTTTATATAATTTAGAAGAAGACATATAGAAGTATTAAATAATTTTATTATGTATCTTCTAATAATATCATATTCTGGGACTATATTGACATCCAAAATTTATTTTTTCAGTCTTGCAAACTATTTATGCCCATCAACAAAAGTCAAATGAACTTCCAGTCTTTGCATTTAGCTTCTTCTCCTTGAGAATACTTCCTCTATTTAAAAATTTATGTTGTGTGTCTTTCAACAAAGCATGTGATCATGTATTTGGATTTATATGTTTAATTTTTCAAAAAGTGCTTAAACTTAAAGGTATGTATTATACCATCTTTGATTGTGCTACCTTTATCTTTTTATTAGGCAATATATACAGAGTTCATAAATATAAAAAAATTATTTAAATCTTCTGGGCCATTCTATATCTTTCCTTTTTAACAGTGCTAGTATTTTTTACCATATGGTGAAAAATGTCTATAAGCACTTCACTGAGCGCTGAGCAACAGTCTGAGTGTACCAAATTTACTCAAAATGCTTCACTTAACTGCCTCTAATCTTCACAGAAACTCTATAAGCTAAATAATGTTATCAACATTTTATATAAACTGATTTATAATGAAATTAATTTTTTAAGCAACAATACACAGTAAAAGTAGAATAAAATTAAAACTAAGGTCATCCAACTATAATATTCTGAATTTCAACATTTTCATTGAACCAATACACTCAACTGCTCCCCTCAACTTTGCCTTTCTCAACGTGGAAAATAATATTTCCTTCACCTCTGATATTGGGAAAACATTTCTATTTTTACCATATTTCCATATATAAAAATCGATCATTTAACTCTACAACACAGATATGTTTTTTTTTTAATATTTATTTATTTATTTATTTTTAGAGGGGAAGGGTAGGAGAGAGGGAGAAGGAGAGAAATATCAATGTATGGTTGCCTCTTATGTGTCCCATGCTGGGAACTGGCCTGCAACCCAGGCATGTGCCCTGACTGGGAATCGAACCGCGATTTTTTGGTTCGCAGGCCCGCGCTCAATCCACTGAGCTACACCAGCCAGGGCTCAGCAACACAGATATGTTTACTTGGAAGAAACAAAGGCCTTTATGATTTATCCTAAACAGACCTCTAAGAAATACTAACAAAAGCTAAACTTGATACTATTTATTAAAAATTCTCACTCAAAAATTAAGATAAACACACATGAATAAAATTTGAGTGGATACTTTCTATTACTCATTTTCTCAGCTATACACTGAAGACTGTTATAATGAAATTTTTCATCAACCTAAAAGTCGTATTTGAAAAATACATGTCCTATGACCTGAGACGTTGAAATTACAAAACTGCTCAAATTTGTTTATCATGTTTCATACTATATTTGATTTGCAAAGTATGAAAGTGATGAAGAACATTCAAGTCCATCATGTTCACACATCTTTCCAAGTCTGAAATCAATTATGTATCCATATCCCTTCATTGGAAAACTTATGCCATTCAAACTATAGTGGCTGACAGTCTTCAAAAATGATTCTTTGAAATGTATATTCCTACCTTCATATGCCTATGTTTACTTAAGTAAAGTATGCAAAAATTACTGAATTATTTTTACATTTATTTACTCTTTTATGATTTTGATGATGGGTTAACTTAAAGCACATAAGGTCTAGAAAACTTGATAAAATTTTATATTTTTATTTATATATATTCATTTTTATTTACAAAGGCCCTAGAGAGTTGCTTAGGTAACTAGGACTTGGGTGGTCAAGATCCTTGAGAAATATGGAGAAGCCAGTCAACATTTTATTTGGCCACATCTGCAATTTGTTTCTCCTCTCAGGGCTTCGGTGACTTTTCTTACCAGGAGAAAGAAGGAGAAATTATCCAAAGACCAAGCCTAAAAACCAGAGGAGCTTTAAGTAATAACATAGGCCTGGAAAGGCAACTTTGGGATTGAGAGCTGCCAAAGCAGTTAGGATTGATGTACCTACATTATATATAGCTGGGGGGGGAAAGATAGAGAAAAATGGGTGAGATAGTTGGAGGTTTGTCATCCTGAGACATTTGCCAAAGCGTTAAGTTGTATGGAGCAAAAAGTGAAGAAGGTAAACCAAAAGCCACTTAAATTCAGAGTGAATTTTTGGTAGTCCTATGGTACCAAGAAGCCAAAATTGGAGTTCAGATTTCTCCAAGGAAAAAGAGTTTTAATAAAAACTCCAAAAACTCAGTTGGGACCTGGCCTCTAAATCTTTAAAACAAGCTTGAAATAGAATCAGAATGAACTTTACCAAAACCACAGACAGTTCTTGACTCAGTGAAGTTCTCAATTGGATTCAGAAGACTGGTTCCCACTCAGGCCGCCAGCCAGAATTCAGGGTCAACCTTCCATGGAAGAAGATAATGATCCAGTGACTAATTTTTCTTATATACACAATATATGGCATTATATTAAAATTACCAGGCAAAATAAAACTCAAAATATAACTAAAATATTGCAATCCATAGGAATGGAGAAGCCATTTAATAGAATAATAAAACATGAATTTTGCTTACATACAAAAATAGGGACAATAACTATGAAAATAATCTGTCCTAGAAAACTTAGAAAAAACAATGAACAAAATAGAGGAAAAATGAATAATTTTGACCAAATTTTGAATCAATTAAAAATTCAAATAAACATTCTAGAACTAAGAATGGAGTATCTAAAATTAAACATTCAATGAATTGTTTTAGTAAATATATTTAGTACTTATACATGAGTTTTGAACTAAAAGCCACCTCAATATAAAGTAAACAGAAGCGCATGCTGAAAAATAAATTGGAAAGAAATGAAACAGAATATATGCTGAAACAGCAAAATATATGCTCAACATGTCTAACATACATATAATTGGAGTGTCAAAATTAGAGGCGACAGAGAATGCAGCAGAAACAACACTCAAATAAATACCAGCCCCTAGTTTTCTACATTCCAGATGCCAGAAATTTAGGGAATCTAAAGCAAGTAAAAGGGAAAGAAAAGTTAGGGGTGGGGAGAATTGGAGAAGATACATAGAAAATAAAAAGGATGGGGAAAAAGTGTGCAACAATAGGACAAGTGATTGATCAACGGAAAGGATGAATACTCTTGAAAAGGGTGAATCTCGTAGCAAATTTTTAATCTATAGGCTAGACCTGAGTTTCGGTCCTACTCTGAAACTATCACCACAATTTAGAGCAGATTAATTTCACCCTCTCAGCACGTTTCTTTATTTCACTAGATCTCCCTTATTCTGAGAATTACATGTCAAGGTTATTACAGTGCCTATCAAAATGTCTGACACACCAGACATTCAAAAAATACTAATTCCTTCCCTCTCTATATATAAACCCAGCAAAAAAAAAAAAAAAAAAAAAAGTGGGAGGGGAAAAAAGAAATAATTTTTAAACGTTTTCTAAACAGACTGTGGCACTCAGTCAGCTAAGTCTTTGGGAGCCTTGGTCGTCGCTTTGGGGCCCTCGGGTCAGATGGGATGGCGCTAGAGCTCCATTTCCTTTATGGCACCTGGCGCTCAAACTCACAAGACTGTATGCTGCCTCCTTCTCGCTCGCCACCTTCTCTTCTACTTCAGATGTCACCCGAAGTTGTGTCTGAATTTTATTAGAAACATCAAAACCTCACAAAAAAGCCAGGAGAATAATTTTAAACTAAAAACTCACCTTATGAACAGGTAAAATACCTAATGATTTCTTTCAGAAAGTCTCATTATTTTTAATTTCTAAAATATTAGTAATACCATTTTTCACTAAAACTAAAAATGCCCTGATTTTTTAAAAGGATATGAATTAATTATTTAGCCTGAATTATAAATGAAGAAATGATAAATGGGTTTAACAGACATCCTAAGCACAGTTACATAAATCCAAATGAGCACTCAGTGCTTTTACTGGGAAGGAAGGATTTTAGCCAAGTTATTCTTTAGGCATAATGGACAGTTTAACGCTTCACTACCTCTTTTCCAGCTGTTAAATGCATGTTATTTTAGAGTGTTTCCTTTATCTAAAACACAATCCAAGCCAATCATGCACACTCTGCTGCTTAAGAGAGAACGATGTTCTGTGTGACCCATTTTTTTCCCAAAAACATTAACTCAATTTGACATCCAAAAAAGGAAAACTTTTGTGGCCTTACACACAAATAGTCTAACCTAGAATTTTTTTCTTAAAATTCTAAGTATAAAATGAATAGGCAAAATTAAGAAGGGTGTTGTTTTGCAAATACATAAGAGCTAGATAATAACATAGATCACAGGAAATTCAGTAATTCTATGATGGAAAAAATCTTTTTATTGCTTTCAATGATAAGCTCTGAAAATCATTTTCAGATTGGTATTAGCAAATTCAGCAAAATGTTACATTTAGAAGGCTAATGCTAAGAAGTCCATTATTAGGCCATCAGGATTCTTTGTTTTGTTTTCTTTTGTTTTGTTTTGGTTTGGTTTTAATGAATAGATGTTGCATGTTTAACACTAACAAATATAAATGCAGGAATTTAACACCATTTTATGGAACACCAATTATGGAAAATGCTTTACTGGAGACAAGTGATTATTATTATGAAATGGACAAGGAGAGTTCTTCAATCAACAAAATACATTATCCTCATACAGGAAACACAACTTAGCCACAGTGGAAGCAAGAGAAATTGCTCTACCATCTCTTGGGAAAGTCTATAGTAAGCTAACTTCTGCGAAGGAGCTAAGGGTAAGGCTGTACTGTGGATTTGTCCCTCCTTCCTGACTCCTAGAGCTGACAATTTAGGGAGAAGCCAAAGATGCTTATATAGATAACCATGATACACAGTGGACTAGTATAAGGAAACTTATAAAAATTGTAAATAGAAACAAGCTCTATTTATTTTTATAGATCAGAGAGACTGGAAAATCCAGAAAGCTGCTTTTGAATGAGATGAGGTTTGAGCTGGATATTAAGTAGGGCTTGTCAAACTCTAGTGTGTTCATGATTCCCCTGAGGATCTGGTTATATGCAGATTTTAGTCTGCAAGGTCTAGATAGAAGTGAAGACTCTGCATTTCCAATAAGCTCCCAGGTGAGACCATTGCTGTTGGTTCTGAGACCAATAGACAGAGGAAACAGACTGGGGTATTTATTTAGGAACAGCAAATAACTACTGTGATGTTGTACTAAGGAGGTAGATAGAGAGTTGTTGGTTCTACTCTGTGTTGTCTTTTAAAACCATTCCCACTGACTCTGTGCTGTTCGTTCGATGCGCAGCTTTATCATCTTCTACCTATGTTCCTGCAATAAGTACTTCACTAGTGTTCCTTCTTTCAACATGTATCTCCTAGAATTCAATCTCTATAGTATTTCTAGAATTATTTTTCTAAAACATACAGCCTTGGTATTGAACTCCCATCACATGAAGTACAGATGCTGGGGAGAGTGTTCCCCATGATCTAATTCTTCACTAGAGCACTCAGGAGTTTCATTGTCACAATCCACAGCGATCCCTCTGGACACACCGTAGAAGTGCCAAAGGACTTGGCATTCTCTTAACAAGTGTCATGACCCATGATTTCACACAACTGTTTACTTCACACATGCTCTTTTTTAGCGTTAGATATTCTTCCTGAAAGTGTGCAACTGGGATAGCCTTTTCAAGACTAAGGTGATACTCAGTATTCTGATCCCTCTCTTTTTCCCTTGCCATTTGTAAGAAGAATGATTCACTTTCTCCCGTTTTTCTCATGTTTTAAGTCATGCATTTATTTATTTAAAAAACATTTTCTGAGCACTTGCTATGTGCTAGGGTAGTGAAAGAACTAGCTGAGTTCTCCGCCTTCCTGAGTGCTTAGATTTCCTTGGGGGATGCAAGTGTTAAAGAAATGCATGTTATTCTTTTAAAAGACTAAATGTGTACAGCTTTCTTTGGTAAAAATCACATGTCTAGGGAACGCTGAACCTCTATTTTCATGTGGAACAGTCAGCCAGAGCCAAGTAATGGTTGCTCCTTTAGAGAGAGTAGCATGCGTTCTCTAGTTCAATGATTTCAACACATTCCTGTGTCAGTCTGAGTCTTGCCACACTTGGGTTCATGACATTCTTTTTTAAAGCAAGAGAGTGATGCAAGCAAATTCCATGTTTGTAAGATCATTGGCCAATAATATAGAGAATAAGTTGAAAGGTGACAAGAATGGATATAAGGTAAACAGTTATGAAAATATCATTGCAATATACTCAGAAACAAATGAACTTGGCCTAGATTGAGGACAGCATGAATGAGAACAGAGACAAATTGGGGAATTACAAAGATTTTTATGCTGTAGAGTAACAGTACTTGGAGCATGATATGAATAGAGAAGTAAAGGATGATTCCCAAAATTCTGGCCTGAACAATGGATACCTGCCAATATTATAATGAAAAATGAAACAGTAAATATGATTATGAAGCAAGGAAGAGATTATGAGTCTAGTTTATATGTATGAAGTATCAAGTGTCTGTGAGATATTTGTGGATGGATTGTAAAGTAGGCATCTAGACATCTAGGCCCAGAACTAAGAAAATAAATCCGGCTGATGGATGTTCATTTGGGACTTGTTGGCATACACGTGATATTTATGTAAAAGAATAGGACCACATAAAATATGTTTAAAATGAGGAAAGAGAAAAGCATAAGGGGATATCCAACATTGAATAATTGCGTGACAGAAAAGTGAGCTGGCATAAGGGATTCAGAAAGAAAGATTCTTGCCCTGAAAAGGACAGGAGCAAAACTATTTTTAAAAAATGCAAGAAGGCCAAGGGAAGATAGTGTTTCAAGAAAACAGGGGAGATAAAAAAGATATTCAATAAGCTGGATCTGAAAAGTTTCGAATGGCGCATTAGCATTGAGCTAGCAGACACTATTCACGAGCAGAGCCTCAGAAAAGATATATTAACATACGCCAGATAGAGAAGGATAAGGAATGGATGATGGCAAAGAAGTAGATGCAATGAGTATAGACAAATGTTTTAGAAAGGGACAAATGAAAAGAAAAGTGGGGGAAGAGGTAGTTAAAGGCTAGAAGGAGAATCAAGACATAGCATGTTAAGGTGGAGAATGTGGATGTTGAAAGACTGATGGAAAAACCATGCATACTAGAGGAAAATGGAGCAGTCACAAAGACAAATGGAGCAGCCACAAAGACATGTCATGGCCCTGTGAAAATGAGAGGAAAGAGGATCAGCCCTGGGTAGGCCAAAGGGTGCTGTGCCCTCATTAAGACCAAGAGTCAGGAAGAATGAATGGCTGAGATACACACATTTATATAGAAGGAAGTTTGACTCTCATGGCTTCAATTTCCCCTGTACGATAGGAAAGAAGTGATCCTCTAAGAAGGAAGGAGGGTAGAAAGGGGCAGAAATGCTTCTCGAAGTGTGGTTTGTCTGCACGTACAACAGAGTCAGTTAAGATGCAAGTATGAGAACTCTTCAGGACTTAATGAAATATCAGAGTCTGCCAGTTTAATAAGCTACTTATAATGATACTTAAACACATTGATGTGTGACAATCACCAACACAAGAGAAAGAAATAAATGAGTTATTTTATTCAGACATTGCCTAATTTTCCTTAGAGAACCATCCAAGGATATTGCTTTGAACTTTAGGCCTCAGATCACTCATCTCTCTCTGTTTCCTTTTAAGTAGGGACCTTTGTTTCCTTTCCAGATTGTGGCACCTGCTTTGCCAAAAGTGGTGAGTCTTCAGCCAGTCCTGTATGTCCTGCTGCGAGCTGAGCTGGTGATTGGCTCAGCTCACAGCAGAGTAATTGATTGGCCTCAGTTATTTTCTCTGCCCAGGGAGGTCCCCTTCCATAGCTTCACCATGATGGACTACAGGAAGAGTCTGAATGCCCTTTCTTTTCTTCTTCTTCTTTTTTTTTTTTTTTTTAGTTTCTTTATGGTTTATCATTATGATTTCTAAAGAGATGGCTAGAAGGAATACACTATGTTTCCATGGCTCACCATCAAGGACAGATGGTTTTGCTCTGTGACAGTACTAACAATAAAACAACTCTTACTGATTTCCTTCAACATTGAATATGTGTTTTCACTCTTTTATAGCTACTGCTGAAGTTTCTACAAAAAACACCCCATATATTAATACTGACACACAAAAGAGCAAATAAACCATATCCATTGGACATTAATTATTATTCTGTCTTCTTCATAAAGCTGTTTTCAGAGTATGAAGAGCAATGGGAATGGTACCAGATGAGTTAGAGCAATTTTTAAATAATGTATTTGCATGCCAACTTAAAAAATATGAACATACATGCCTGCATACACATACATTTACACATTCATATCTGTATAAAAAAGTAGTAATTATTTTTTGCGAAAAAGCATCTGGTGGGTACAAAATTATTACAATAATAACACTCTAAAGCTGTAATTTTAAAAATCTAGGTTTTATAAAGGCAGAATTATGGCTTGCTTTAAGTAGCAGCAAAATATATATCAACCAATAGAACGTTCTAATTATGGAGGAATAAATGGATCCAAAGACATTTGACAGGTGGGAGTTACTCTTAGATATGACAGAATTAGTCACAGCTGCTTTCCATAGAATAATGCCCATATGCTCAGTAAAAAAGGAGATTAGTTTTTATCATATGGTAATGTTGAGCAATAATATTTAAGGAGCCATGTTAATGCAAGCTAACTCCATTTGTATCTGGTGCACTAAAATTTCAACACAGGAAAAATGCACCATATGTGAAGGGAATTATATGCCTGACCTCCCTGAGCTATTTAAGGGAGTGCTATTTCATGGAACATGGACACTTTCTATAAATCCTAATATTTCTCATAATTGCTTCATACCCTATAAATAGTTGTATCTGGGGACCTGGTCCTTAACTAATAATTGGCTTAAATATAGCTCAGTTACAATAAAAAAAAAAACTGGAGATTTGCCTTTTCTTCTTGGAACTAATAAATTCAGCACAAACCCATGGAATTCACAGTGACAAGTGGATATATCTGTTTCTGGCATGTGGCTTCACTTTCTTCCCTTTGTCTTCCAAATACTCATAATTATTTCAACTGGTAATCATCTTTAATCACTAGGTGCTTAGTGGTATTATCATTTGCAAACTTGTTTTATAATGAAAAATTAGTTATTACATAAGAAAAAATAGGAAAAATATATTCAATAAAAATGTTTAGATATCCTCATGTCACATAACTATGGAAATAAAATAAAACATATCAGGCTAAACATTATATGATTTGAATCACCATGAAATGTTTTTTTCAAAGCTGAAGTTTTATTAAAGAGAGCTTTTCTTTGATACTGTGCAGATCTAAATGTTCCAAAAAATATGGAAAGAGCAGAAGATACAAAAATTCCTCCAACCAAGGAAGCTACAAATGTTTTATGTAAAAAATGTGATGTTGTTAATCAAATGAATAATGGTGAAGGGTGAGTGTGAAATCAATATATTCTACTTTTATGGGAGGAACCCTATCTACCTTCCTTTTTATTTTTTTAGTTGTTACATTATATTTTTTTAATGTTTTTTCTTTTTTTATTGTTGTTTAAGTACAGTTGTTCCATTTCCCCCCACTGCTCTCCCCCACCCCACTGACCCCCATGTCCCACTCTCAATCCTACCCGGCTTTGGTTCATCCTTGAGTCCTTTTTACAGGTTCCTTGATGACCCTTCCCCTTCTTCCCCCCACCGGCCCCAGTTCCTGTCAGTTTGTTCTTTATGTCAGTGTTTTTGGTTCTGTTTTACTTGTTTGTTTGTTTTGTTGATTATGTTCCACCATATCTTCCTTTCTATTTAAGAAGCATCTAAGCAGGTTTTCACTCATATGTGGAATCTAATGAACAAACTGAACTAACAAGGAAAATGGGGACAGACTCATAGGTGGAGAGCAGGATGACAGCTGGTGGGGGGAGGTTAGGGGTGGAGGGATTGAGCAAAAAGGAAAAAGGACTCATGGACATGGATAACAGTGTGGGGATTGCTGGGGGGGGAGAGTCTAAGGGGACTAAATGGTAATTGAAAAAATACAATAAAGATTAAATTAAAAGCAAAAAGAAGCATCTAAGCAGGTGATGGTCATTGTACACTTACTTTGTACACAGTAAGCACAGTAAGCACCTCCGGGGGCCCCCAAGGAGTAAGCTCCAGCAGCCTAAGTAACAATAAGCTCAAGAAGCAGCCTTCTTCCCAAGCTCTCTTGGAGACCTAGAATCCTGGAGTCAATGGTTCTCATCATTAAAGAATAAATATAGAAGTAACAATCAATAGATAGTTTGCATTTATCAAGAAGTGATATGACTATTTTATTGATACATAAAGAGAAACTAAATATGACTTAATTTTTGGTGGATCCGATTAGTTCTGAACTTCCTTGCGTAAATATGCTTATTATGTCAATGATGCTGGACTGTTAGGCAAATTGTAATAATAGTTTCCAAATTTGTATTTGAAGTTTGCTACCATTTATTTAGGAATTAGGATGAAAATTTTGCTATTCTAAATAATAAAACATGAATCAAGGAAAAAGTATTTTAAATTCTGTTTCTCTTTCAACCATATAAAATCCATTAAAACATAGAGAAATGAAATATCAAAAAAAAAAGATGAAAGTATTTGCAGACTCATTCTATGTACTTTATTCTATTTTGGCAATTATTTTCCTGGGATTTTCTAAGGCTTTTAGGCCAAAATCATATAGAAATATTTAAAGAATAAAGTATCTACTTTAGTCAGATTTCTATTCCTAAGAAGAATTTTGTACTATTCCCCAACCTTATTAGGTCATTAAAGCTTCTTTAGCCATAAGAAAGTTTTGTAATTAAACATACATGCATATTTACACAGCCACACATTTGTAGGGGATGGGGTAGCTTTCTCCCTACCCCTTAATTCTTCTGTCTGGTTGAATGACTCAAAGTACATACAGCAGATTGATAGGAAAATATCAAATTTTAACACATGCTTAGGTGGAATTCACATAAGCATGAAGTTTCCAAAGACAGTAAGGCAAAGTGAGGTATCGCTGTCACTCTGGATTAAAAAGTGGGAAGCAGGAGTCTGAGACTTCAAAAGAAAGTCAGGCAAATTTACAAGTAGATGAAAAGAGTTGACGTTTTTAGTAAGTAAATGTTTGCTGGGTCATCCTGAAACAGTGGAACACAGGGAGGACGTTGATCAAATGGACTTCGCTATCACACCTAGCTCAGATTAAACAACAGTCTATGATGTTTCCCTTCCTGGAGCAGGTCCTCTATCTGAAATTCTTTTAGGCAGTAAAGGGGAAGGCCAGTGTTTCTTCCTGAGCCTTGTGAGACTTATTTTCAGCTCAA
Organism: Glossophaga mutica; assembly: GCA_039655065.1. NCBI lineage: Eukaryota > Metazoa > Chordata > Mammalia > Chiroptera > Phyllostomidae > Glossophaga > Glossophaga mutica. Next base: position 211,439,474 of record CM077304.1, on the reverse strand, counting down.
AATAATCAGCATGCCAGAGTAGCACGTTGGGGAGACTTGTTCTGCACCTGCATACACTCATATTCTACAAAATTTGCTAATAACCATTTCCATCCTATTATAAAGAGAATGTAAAGGGGAAAACAAAATCCAACTTTTGGCTCCTAAGTTTGTTCTAAAGAAAAACATCAGTGCCAATTGCACGGGTAGGAACTCTTATCAGGAGTTTCTGCTCCAAGACTGTATCAGCATCCCCTAACTCACCCATGGAATTCTATCCCCTTCATGTTTGGCATAGGGAGGCTCATTCCCCACTCAGGATTTAATGAAACTGGTGGAGATCCTACTCATAGGCCTGATAGAGAACCTCCCTAACACAAGAAACAGATGCACTGCTCCTTAGTATCTATATTCGCATCTGAAATGGTCGTACAAGGAGGTCTTCTCTCTCTTCCTCAGGGAGAAGGAAGTTGAAAATAGATGGTTCAAGACACACTGTGATTTATTAAACTTGTGTTATCAATAATAAAAATAGAGATACTCTGGTTTCTCTTCAGATCATATAAATCTTTGGCCTTTTAATAATAAAAATAGAGCACGGGCACATTAGGAAACTGTTACAAAATCCCTAGGCTTGTTTTCAAACTATGTGCTTTATATGTTGGAGTCGAATCTCCAAAACATGTTAACAATCTTATCCCTGGCCTGACAAAAAGAATATTAAAATATTCTTAGTAAACTTTCACTAACTTTTGCTTTAAAATCCAATATCAAAAAGGGATGTGAAAGAGCTGCTTTATGTAATCCTACAAGTCCAGGATTCGGGGAACAGCTTAAAATCGGGAGGTGGGGAGCAGCGTTAGCATCCTGAATGTCTGGTTGATCTAACGAACGCATTTGATTATAGGAAAATCACTCCAGCTTGGACCATCACGATATATCTGAGTGAAATAAGTGTGTTATTTGAAGGTAATTGTGCAGGGTAAGGGCCTGTTCTTGTTGGCATAGTAACAAAATCCAGGATATTATTCAAGGCCTGGTATGTACACTGCGTGCATCAGGCTTATATGGAAGACTCCAGGGGGCATACAGTTACTGCGGCAAGGTGCTAGGGGCACCCTTGGCTCTGTCCGGCTCTGTTGGGTTTGGATTCTGACTCCTCCACCCCGTTAGCTTTGGTCCCTGAGCAAGTTACTGAAACTTTCTTAATCATGTTCTTCTCAACTTTAAAAAAAGTATTCATCGTGCCTACCTCCCAAAGGTGCTGGAGGGATGCAGGGGGGTCCAACCTGCAGCCCATGGGCCGCATGCAGCCCAGGATGGCTGTGAATGCTGCCCACCACAAAATCATAACTTTACTTAAAATATTGTGAGATTTTTTTGTAATTACATGCTGCAGTGTATTTAACGTGTGGCCCAGGAAAACTCATCTTTTCCCAGTGTGGTTCAGAGACGCCAAAAGGTTGGACACCCCTAGAGGATTAATGTAGGTAAAACATTTAATCCCCTTGTTTGCGTATAGAGGTGATTGCTCTATAAATGTCTTCTATTTTTGATAACTTTTTATTCCTTATTTCTTTTTAGCATTGTCTTTTCTGTTTTGCCTTTTGTGTACCCTGATTATCAATACTTGACCTCATTTTATGACAGCGAACAGAAATTGAATTTTCCAAATGAGAGAGTATGCCAATATTTTTTTTATTAATTCTGTAACAAAAACATGTTAAAGTAAAATATTAGCGCAGGTCATTACCAGAATTTTCTAAATTCTGACACATGGAGAAATATCAATAGTAACAAAATTGTCTGAGTGGTTGTAAAGGTCCATGCAAATTGCTAAGCCTTAAATGTCATGCCATTTAATCTTCATAAACTGTTTACGAGGTAGTAGTTCTTAAAGTCCTCATTGCGGAGCTGAGAACTGTAAAACCTCATAGAGATAGTGTAATAATATACCTAAAGCATACACTGTTAGTTCAGAGCAAGCTAGGATTTGGACTTGATCATCTGTGTTATTTTCACATTTATAACCTTCAGTGAAATTCTGATAAGGAAGATTTTTGTCATTGGTAAGCAGCCTCAAAAGAATTCTTCCTGTTAACTGTGAAGAATTGTGTCAAAAAAAAGAGGCTCAAAAATGACGATCATTAATGACCATAGGGTTTATGATATCCTTTCTTGGCTTGTTGGCATGAACTCTAATCTTAAGAAAGGAAACTATAATGTAGAAGAGCCTATTGTAAGAAATTCAACTCCATTGCATTTTTGTGGCTTTTTAAAAAATATTTAGAATATTTTTATATTTGTAATTTATTTTTTAATGTTCATTGTCTTTTTCCCATTACCAATCAGCCCCCTTATACTCACTCCCACAATCCCAGTACTGTTGTCCATGTCCATGAGTCCTTTTTCCTTTTTGCTCAATCCCTCCTCCCCCAACTCCTCTACCCCCGTAGCTGCCATCCTGCTCTCTATCTGTGAGTCTGTCTCTATTTTGATTGCTAGGTCCATTTGTTCATTAGATTCCACATATGAGTGAAATCATATGGTATTTGTCTTTCTCTGGCTGGCTTATTTCACTTAGCATAATGTTCTCCATCCATGCTGTCACAAAGGTTAGAATTTTCTTCTTTTTTACAGACAAGTAGTATTCTATTGTGTAAACGTACCATAATTGTTTTATCTGCCCTTTTCCTAATAGACACTTGGACTGCTTCCATATCTTGGCAATTGCAAATAACACTACAAAGAACATAAGGATGTTTATGTTCTTTTGAATTAGTGTTTTGGGTTTTTTCAGATAAATTCCAAGCAGTGGGATCTCTGAGTCAAAAGGCAGATCCATTTTTAATTTTTTGAGGTGTCTCCACACAGCTTTCCACAGTGCTTGCACCAATCTGCATTCCCACCAACAGTGCAAAGCATTTCCCCTTTCTCCACACACTCGACAGCTCTTGTTATTTGTTGATTTATTGTTGATAGCCATTCTGAAAAGAGTGAGGTGGTATCTAATTGTGGTTTTAATTTGCATTTCTCTGATGATTAGTATGCTGATTATTTTTTCATGTGTCTATTGGCCACCTATACATCCTCTTTGGAGAAGTACCACTCAGGTCCTTTGCCTATTTTTTAATTGTATCACTTGTTTTTTTTTTTTTGTTTGTTTGTTTTGCTGTTGACTTTTGTGAGTTCTTTATAATTTTTGGATATTAACCCCTTATCAGATGTATCAGCAAATACATTCTCCCCTTCCGTAGTTTGTCTTTTTATTTTGTCAATGATTTCCTTTGCTGTGCAAAAATTTTTTAGTTTGATATAGTCCTATTTTTTTTATTTTTTATATTTTTTCTCTTGCCTTGGGAGATAGATCAGATAAAATATTGCTACAAGCAATGCCCAAGATTTTACTACTTATATTTTCTTCTAGGACTTTTACATTTTGGGGTCTAATATTTAAGTCCTTAATGCATTTTGAATTTATCTTGTATGTGTTGTAAGAAGATGGTCTAGTTTCACTTTCCTGCATGTATATGTCTGATGTCTCCAACACCATTTAATGAATAAACCATTATTAGCCCACTATATGTGCTTGCTTTCTCTGTCAAATATTAATTAACTATAAAGGTGTGGGTTTATTTCTGGGCTCTCCATTCTGTTCCATTTATGTGTTTGTTTTTATGCCAGTACATGCTGTTTTGATTACTATGGCCTTATATTATAGTTTGATGTTACGTAGCATAATTTCTCCAACTTTGTTCTTCTTTCTCATGATCAGTATTGCTATGCAGGGCCTTTTGTGGTTCCATATAAACTTTTGAAATATTTGTTCTAGTTTTGTGAAAAACATCTGTGGAATCTTGACAGAATTTGCATTGCATCTATAGATTGCTTTGGGTAGCATGGACATTTTAATAATGGTAGTTCTTCCTATTCATAAGTGCCTGTGTTTGTTTGTTTGTTTGTGTAAAGGAGATAGTAAGTTTATTTATGAAATACATACAAGCATGAAGCTGCAAGCAGGCACCCAGCAAGTCTAAATGTCCCACATATAGAGGGAGAAAAGTTGTTAGAAGTCTGTCAGTAAATTAGTGAATTTGTTCCATACACTTGAGCTGAGGCTACAAGTGCGTACTTGACTAATCTAAGTACGCCAGCTATTGGGGTTCATGCTTTCTTGGCCTTTTGGCTAAAATCAAATGTAGTATCTATTCTTACCAGTTTAAATGCATTTGTTTTTAATAAAAGACTAATTAGAGAAAGCTGGAATAGGCTACGATAGGAAAATGATCATTTAGTTTAAGTGTGCCATGTTAACACATGAAGATGTTTTTCTTTACGTAAGTCTTTTATTATATATATAAGGTAGATGTGGAATTAATTTTATTCACTATTTGTACAGTATCAGTGGCATATATGTAACATTGCAGTAAAAACACACTAAACCTTAGCCACTTGAAGTATACTTATGCTTTTTATAGGACTCTGGGTCAGGTGGGGCTCTCTGGCCACATGTCCCCTCAGTGGTCACTCAGTCAGCTGTGCTGAGCTGCAGGTCAGCTGGGTGGCTTGGCTGTTGCTGGCTGGACTCTCCCACATGCGCAGGCCCTCTCGTCCTCCACAATGATGAGGTCAGAGGTCTAAGAGAGAAATAATGGAAGCACGCATACTGAGACTGGAAACTGGCACTCCATCGCTTCTTACTGTAGAAAGCAAGTCACAGGGTCAGAAGATGAGAGAAAGTCTCCTCCTCCTGATGAGAAGAGCTGGAAGGATGGATCACAAAATACACAGATACAGCGTGGGGGCAGAGGGAGGGACCTTTCAGCGATCAGTCTGTCACAAGTGATCATTACTAGTTAGATACTGCAAACCGACTTTGGGTGTGAAGCATTGTTTTTAAATAACATTTCCTTTGAACATTTTTCAAATAGTTTAAGATTTACATACAAATTACAAAGATAGCCCAGCGAATTCCTACGTACCTTTCACTGACCCTTCCCCTATTATTAACGTCTTACATTAGTAGGGCACATGTGAAACAACTAACCAACCAATACTGATACATTACAGTTAACCAAAGTCTACAGTTCACTCAGAGTCTCTTAGATTTTACCTAATGCCTTTCTCTGTTCTAGGACCCCATCCAGGAAACAACATTACATTTAGTTGTCACATCTCATTAGGCTTCTCTTGGTTATGAGAGTTTGTTGTTAGGCTTTTAAAGAAATCTGATCATGTATTCATATAAAGATGGAATTTTACACATTTGAAGTGATTCTTCAGAAGAAACACACTCAAGCCAAGTCCATATTAAACTGTAGCTGTGAATGGTTCATATGGACAAAGAACTGCCCACATTTAAAAATAAAATCTGATTTATTAATGCATTTTGCTTTTTAAAATACTACTCCTGAAACACACCTGTGGGAGAAATTTGTATCATAAATGCCATTTAGACAGAATAAGTGACAGCTGAACCAGGGGCCTTGGTGTCATAATTTAAGCAAAGATGATAATCCAGGGAGCTTTAAAGCCATCCAGAAAGCTTTGCTAAGCCTCCCCAGCTTCATTAATGGGGCCACTGAGTGTGTGTTTGGGAACATCTTTGGGCTGTTCTAGAGCTCACTTTAAATCACCCACAAAGCTTACCATTGAATTTAGCCAAAAAAATGAAAGTAAGCAGACACAACAGTCCTTCACGTGGGTGGTGAACCCATCATGCAGATTTAAACATACGTGTACCTTACATGTACACAGAATATATATTATTTATAGGTGTTTATGTATATTTTATATATTTTAAGATTAATAGTGATGTGGATAATTAGCAATTGACCAAAAGCATTGTTTTCACTTTAAATGAAAAGCAGAAAATAAATTCTTTCCAGAAGGATTTTATTTTGTCTTCCACTCTTCCCACATCAATATGGCAGTTTCCCAACTCTTAAAAATAAAGGGTCGTTTAATGGGCCCGAGGTCAGTGCTCTCAGCCCTTCCCAGGGGCTCTTCAGGGTGGGCCGTTCGTTCCGCGACGTTCGCCTGTGTCTGAGAAGTAAGTCTCTATAATACCCCTGTCCGCACCCCGTAGTAATTCAAGAGTTTTGGAGAATGTTAGAGATTTGATTCTAGACGAAGGGTGGTCCTAAGGGGTAGTCTCAAAGAAGAGTGGAGATCAAATGAAAAATCTCCTTAGTCCAAAAGTCATAGTTTGGAAAGTATATGACAGGAGAATGTCGACCCACCTGTGAAATAACACACCCCACCTTGCTTTTTATTTTTTCCTAAACTGAGACTAGATCACAGGGTTTCATGCGACATTCCCTAATGTTTGAACAGAAGACGACTCTGGTAAAATAGAACACATCAGCTAATTTTTGTTACCAAATATATCCACTGAGGGTTAACTTGCCCTGAATGTTAGCACCATGATGGTATGTAATCTTAAAAGGGAGTTAAACCATACAATGAGGGAAGAGTAAGAGAGGAACACAGAAAGAGCATCAGAAACATGTGAGTTCTCCTTGAATCACTACCCAGGCACAGAACAGGTGCCAGGCAGGGGATGTGGCTTGGCCCAGGAAGGTTAACAGAAAGGATGAGGTGGAGGTGGCCCAGGGGAGGCGGTCCTCTGGAAGCTGCTGGTGTCAGTCCAGAGCAGTGGCTGGGGGCATCTCACGGACAATAGTCCCAATTTGGAATTGTATAGTCATTTTCAGAATTATAGCTCTATGGCTAAAAATGATCATATAATTTCCAAATTTATGACACTATTTTATGCATTAGAGAATTTTAGACAATATATGTCATTGGCTGTATAACACAAAAAGGTACATACTTAAGAGAGTGTGAAGGGGGGGGGCTTTTCTTGATTGAACAATGTTAATAGATATTCCTAACAAAATAGCCATTGATTGATAAGGCTGATATCAAGTCGGAAGACAACGGGAAGCAAAGTCATATGAAATGAGACTAAACTCTAACGTTCCACCACGTCTTTTACGCACGTAAATGCACTTAACATGATATTCCAAAGCCGAATGCATGCTGAGTATTTACCTTGTTTATACGTGTGGTGTGGCATCATCTTTAAAAAACTCCACGGTAAGTCTAAACCTTTGAACGCAACACTAGATTGTAAAATGGAAACCGTATTTATTTATTACACATTGACATTTGATCACACTTGCACAGTTTTTAAAAAATGTCTTTCTCTTTCTAATTTTAAAAACCTTAAAATGCCAAAGCCCAAATGAATTTAGTTCCTTCTGTAAGACATCACAGAGATTCCATGCTGCATCTGTGCCAAAATATTTGAGATAATAATGAACAAACTAAAAAAAAAATCTGATATAATTAGTATTATTTTTAAATTACTTCTCAAACGCTCTTTTTCACATGTGAAATACTAGCTTTATATACCCTTATTTTAGTGTCTCTTTCATGTTGGGAATTTCCTAAAATGATTCTATTAACACAAAAGCCGTGGGTGGGGGAAATACAGTTTTGCTAAATGCAGAAAGACTACACTTAATCTTAGGGGTTAACTTCTGAAAGTGGGCCCAAGATACTTGGTGGCCAAATTTACTTGCCCTGGGCCAAATTTAACTATTGTGGTTTAAGAAGCATGCTTTTGACTGGCCAGTCTGGAAATACATGTAGACCTCTGTTTCAGGATTTATCCCCTAATTGGATACTGTTGGTATTTCCCCTAGACCCTCTGGGACCCTTGTGCCCACCTTTGTGTGCTCCAGCTGAAGCCTGGGCTTTGGCAACGTCCTTCAGAGGACTTCCCCTGGTACTTCCCCTGGGCACCGGATCTCTTAGGGCCAACAGTGCCTGGAAGTTTACCTTTCCCGAGGCCCCTCCAGGCAGCCCTGTAACAAAAGCGACTGTGTCATTTATACTGAGTGCTACAGGTGAAACTACACTGAGTGTGGCTCGGAAAAAAAACCTTACCTTTGCTCAATGTCTTCTTCTTCCCTGATTCCTTAACTGGATTTCCTGGCCTGTGTGCCTGTGAGTGCGCCCCTCTCTCCTGGTTGGCTGCCCTAATGGCCCCATGACTTAACAGCTCTTAGAAAAATAAAGGATGATAATATTTCTAGTGATCAATTACCAGTGATTTCTGGAAAGGAAAATTGTTCTATAATAGAAGGTTTACAAAATATAATTAATGGTATTACACTTTTAACAGAGGAAATTTTCATGATTGATATATAATAAATAAAAAGTCAGTAGAATAAAAAGATACATCTTCCCTTAGGTTATAAAAGTATTAACCTCATACTTATTTGAAAGTATCCAATAACATTCTATGTATAGGGGACTTTCTGGCTTAGAATTCACATCTCTCTCCAATTTTCTATTTCCTTGATGGCTTCTTCTCATGTATAATTTGGAAAGATCAAGATAATACGTAAAATAAGATCTGTCAGAACTGAAAATGAGATCATTATAATGAAATGAAATAGAAAATAAATTCAATAAATATATTAGAAGGGCAGTAAATGGCAAACTCTATAATAATTACATTTTAAAAGTGACTCATGCCACTTTATTTTATGTTTGTATTTATCAGAGCAGATGTTTAAAAATATCTTCTCTCATTATAGTTTTTTCCATGCGTATACCAAGTTTGTTCTGTTTTGTGACATTAAGAAATGAGCTTCTTTAAGTTATTCCTGCAGATGCCTTAAAACCACACCACAGATATCAGCAAACGTTTGTTCAAGATATAAAATACAGAACATCTCTGAAAATACCCTACATGTGTTTAAAATATTCTAAAATGATACAATTGAAAAAAGTTCAGAAGCAAGAACAAAAAAAATAAATAAAATAACATCTCCAGTCTTAGAAGATAACACCTGTCTTAAAAGTAATTGGGAGTGAAGTGATTTAGTGAGAAATGCTGGCCTTATTTTAAAATAACAGATTTTTCACAATTACACTTACTGAATAAAGACGTAGAGAAATCGAAGCAAAAGAAAGTTTCTTTTCTGCAAACTAGTGAATTGTTAGAATCAGACGACAGCACTGGCCAGGCAATGTGAATGTGCACTAAGCTTCCCAAGGGAGATAACCAAAGTGAAAACAGGCATATTTCTCCTATACTAGTAAAAGGAAAAAATGCATAAACCTGATAAGTAGTAAGAAGTGAGGGTGTGACATATCCTGTCAATAGAATATTGACATGATATTCTATTATCATGTCAATGATATGGGGAAGCCCACTTGGAAGCCTCAGAGAAAGATTTTCTTTCTCCGAGAGGGGACCTAAGAAAGAGATGGTCCTTTTATTTTTCTAAATATTGTCCTATGTGATTAGGAGACCTAATGCCAGAAGCCATCACAGCCATCCTGGTGAATGTGAAACCAAAGGAAGGATGCAAATCAGAAACTTAACGTAATTACTTAGTGGGCTCCACCTGCTTCTCTTTCCAGATCCCAGCAGGCCCTTCCTCTGCCATTTCTGGTCTCCAAAGATTTTTGTCTTGTTTATTATGGCTTTTTACACTTAGTTTTACTCTAACATTACTATGATCTTGAAGCATTCTGATGGTTCAGAGGTATTTAAATCTTTTTTTTTTTAACCATAGGCTTTTAAATGTTTTGCTTCTAGAATCCTAGTAAGTATTTGCAGAAAAGCATCAGTGCATGACCTATATGGACATCGAGACCTTGCATGTCCAGATTTGCTGTAGATCTGGTATTCCATGCAGTCTGAATGACTAGCTCTGAGAGAGTACACTGGTCAGTCTGTGAGTTTCTGCCTTGTTGTGGGTCTGGCCATGTTAGTAGAAGGGCATGGTACAATCAGGCGTGGTCAGGGTAGACCATGTAAGGGGCAGAAGTGCAGTAGATGTGGAACAGCCACAGGAGATGTAGAAGTGTCCTTACTTTGGAAGTCAGGGTCTTCAGAGAGAGATACGGCCCCGTTCAGGAGGGATGCAGTTAATTCTTCTCCCCTTATGCCCACAGAACATCTCTGATATAATGCAAAGAAGTATAATTGGAGCTCTGTTGGCTTGAAATAGGAATGTAAGTTTCACAGCACGAAAAAACTAAAAACCAAACCTGAGGCTGTAAGCCTTTTCATGGTTTAAAAAGGTTAAAAAAAAAAGTGGTCTTCAGAGATGAAAAGTTGAGGAAATATGTCTTTAAGATATACAGAATAATAAAACTTCACTTTAGATGTTGGGGTGACGCTAAGTTTAAATCCAGCCTATGGATTTTCTGTATATTTCTTCTCACTTATGCTCCAGTTTTCTTTCAAACTGAATTAAGCACAACTCAAAAGGAAGGCAAGTCTCCCACCTTCTCTCCTTCTGCCAGGTAAGATCATTGCACTTCCTGCCCCAAATCTCCCAAGTAAATAAATTGCACTGAACCTGAGCTCTTGGATCTGGACAAACATTTCTAAAATGAAGCTATCAACCTATCACTGAAGTGGAGATGAAAATCTCATCTTATCTGCCAAGTGTTAAAGAAGTTGGATGAATTAATTTCACTACTACTGTATCTCGTGGGACTGGGGTAGGCTCATAAAACAAAAGTGTGGGCTGATTAATTCTTTGTGTTTATTGGCAGGGCTCTCCTGAGATATTCTACCACATACTCCCTAAGTTTATGTTATACTGGAGAGGTCTAATATGTTTTTGAAATCCATTATTCAGGGAAAGAGTGAGAAAAATCTCCATCTTTTATGTGCCAGGCCATGAAAGAAAGTGATCATTGAAAAAATGACAAGCAGCCTTTGTCCTAGGTAAGTTTCACATGAAATTGTGGATGCTGGAATTTGTGATTGCTTTGGGATCCTGCCAGGCAACAGTCCATGGGGCGATGGCAGGAAAATGAAGGAGGAAACAGACTAAATTTAATCTGCACATTTCTTAAAATGAGTCCTATCTAAGGTAACTCTGAATGCTTATCCACTGGGTCATCTCCAAACAAGTTTTCAGATATTATTCATATTTGGTAAATAAAGAATACCAGGTTACAGACATGATTTAGACTGCATTTTACAGAGTAGGAATTGGTAGCTGGAACAGCAAATAGAATTGAAACGTTTCTGGTATTATTTTATCACAAAGGAATTCCACCATTAAATAATTCTCATTAAATTGAGCGACTGATTGGCATTTTGAAAAAAATGTGTTTGTTGTTGTATAATCACTTCATTCATTCATTTCTTTATTCCTGCAATCTCCAAAGTGAGTGTTTACCCTCTGTGAAGCCCTGTTAATTCTGAGACTGTAGAGGTAAATAATCTTCAAAATCATGGATCTTACATTCCAGTTTATTTTATATCCTCTTATTCCAAAGTTAAGTTTTCTAATATTTAGAGTATTTAGAGTAATAGTATATATAGCATGTCAGAAAATAGCATTAATTGAAAGAGTAAAGCAGAATAAATGTGCAGTGAAGGACAAATACCATATGATCTCACCTATAAGTGGAACCTAATCAACAAAACAAACAGGTAAGCAAAATATAACCAGAGACATTGAAATAAAGAACAAACTGACAGTGACCAGAGTGGGGGGAGGGGGATAATGGGGAAAGAAGGGGAAGGGTCATCAAGGAACATGTATAAAGGACACATGGACAAAGCTAATTGGGGGTAGGATTGAGGGTGGGAGGCAGAAATGGGTGGGGCAGAGGGTATGGTGGGGTGAAAATGGAGACAACTGCACTTGAACAACAATAAAAAATAAATAAATGCATAAAATATGTAGCAGTTTTAAAATATTCACATTGAAACTGTCAGCAAATTGTTCTCTGAATATACAAGATCGTATTACATTAATTATCTTGCCCTAAGCTATAGTCATTATCTAAATTCCAAAATACAAGCTACTTTTCTGAATCTGTTTTAAACAAATTTATTGAGGTATGCTTTACATATCATTAATTTTATCCATTTCAGGTACATGTTTCAGTGATTTTTAGGAACATTACCAAGGGATGCAATTATCAGCATCCGTCAGTGTAGGAGCATTTTCACCCCCTCCCCAAGATCTCTCATACTCATTCAGTTCATTCCTTGTTCCCAGGCAACCGATCATCAAGTTTTTTAATGTAAGTTTGCTTTTTATGAACATTCAATACAAATGGAATCCCAAAATGTGTGATATTTTTGTGTCTGGTTCCTTCCACCTGGCATAATGGTTTTATAGGTCAGCCACAGCATACCAGGTATCATTTTATTCTTTTTTTTTTTTTTTTGCAGAATAGTATTCCATTGTACAACTATAACTGATTTTGTCCATCCAGTCAGCTATGAAGGGACACTTAGGCAGCTTCTAAGTTTTAGAAATTAGAAATAACACTGCTATGAACATTTTCATGCAAGTCTTTCAGAGGATGAATGTTGAGATGCAGGTTGAAGTTCTTTCGTTTGCCTATGGATATTGCTATGGGCTGAATCATGTCACTCCATGATGCAGACACTGGCTAGCAGTGTCCACGTCATTATGGATGAAATAAAACATACACATGGACTTCAGAGTCTGGTGGAGGAAAAAGGATGACAGTGTGGCTTTTCTCTCAAGGGGAGCAAAAGCCACAGCCTCCACCATGACAGGCCTTTATTCTATATCTTTTCACATTACAAGATGGTCCTCACTCACTATCCCCAGTTACAACAAAAGGAGCCAATGCCCCTAATCTCATCACAGAAGGATATTAGCAAATGAAAAGGCAAAAGTGGTTGAGCCGGTTACACTGGCCCCTGAAAAGTTTAGCACTTGCAGGGTGAGGGAGTTTTAGCGAGACACAAGTCTCAAAAGCAGCCTAGGCATATTGCAAATCTGATTACCCACGAGAGAACCTATCTGTGGGCGTGGGTCCTGTGCATCCCAGAGTGGGAGCTGGGCCCATGACACGCAGAAGGGTCTGCCACATCTCCTCCCTTTTGTTTTAATAGAACCGCTACGATCCCACAAAGCTTGCTATTTGCTGGTCTCCCACACAACCTCGGGAAAATAATCTGCAAATATATGAAAATACATACAACATTATTATAATCAGTAAGCAACCAGTGGCTCCAAGGACCCACATTCTCAGATTAAGCCCAAACAATCACTGTCAGGCAGTAATGATCAAATAGTTAACATTCAAAGAACTCTGAGGGCCTATTTTGAGTCTGGGTCAAATAGCTAAAGGGCCATAAAATTCTGGGGAAACAAACTTATTTCAGGCTTGGACCCTTATCATTTAAATTGAGGGTATCAGCAAAGTAGGTTTCCTAGGATTTTATGCTTTCTTTCTTTCTTAGGCCTGATTGCCCTAGGGAACCTGCCCTTTCCAGCACAGGGCTACACCCACCTCCGGCATTGTTTCAGGCTTAGGTGGAGATTTGTTGTTCTTGCAGACGAAATGAGGACTCAGGCTATGTCCGGATAGCCGGGGCAGGGGCGGGAGGTGAGGGTCCATCACCCTCTTTTTGCTGTGCCCCACCCCCCAGTCCTTCCTTGAGGGCCATCCACGTGGTCATGCCTGTCTTAGGTGACCCCTCTCTTGAGGGAATCTTACCTGTCATTGGCTAACTGACCAAGCATTGGAGGCCAGATATGGATGAAGCAGAAGCGGCGCTCCTGCCAGGGAGACAAGCTCTGTCTCATTAGTGGCTCAGGTCCTCTTAGCAGAACAGACCCAGAAGAAGTGGGTCCCTTGGGCTCTCACTCAACCCAGACATGGGGTGCTACAGCCTCAGAGAATAGTCAGGGAAGTTCCCAACATCTAATCTCCCCGCTTTTCAATTTGTAAATGCTATTGTAGCTGTTAAACCTGTGAAACCTATTTGCTGTTCCCGAATGCAATCTTAAGAGAACAACCTTTATATATATATATCATAAACCACAAATAAGGATTAAGACAAGGGGGATCCAAGGGCTGCTAGGACCCAAACTTGTAAGTTCAGTCCATTGAAACAGGTTTTAGGATCCAACCATTGGACTTTATGGGACATTGAGGGGTTGTTGCTCTCTGCAGGAGGTGTCTGAGCCTTGGCCCTTGTCACTGGAGCAGGCCCCATCCTCCTCGGTTGGCAGACCCAGGCCCATGGGTGATTGTGTGAGTGTCCGTTTTCCTCTGGTTGTTCAAGGTCAGCTAGTCCATCTGGTCTATCAGTCGATTGCTTCTCAGCTCCAAATAGCAGAACTTGGTGTCTGTCCCCCTCACAATAAGGCTTTACTCTTTTGGCTGGTAGCCAGGCAGGACCTGTAGGGATGGAAACACACACACCCTCTTCCCCAGGTTAAGTGATCTACAGGGCCTTGCCAAGAGCCATCTCCCAGCGGACCTCTATATAAAACCTGAGGATAAGATGACTTTGGCCCCTTCTTCCGAAAATGTTTCTCAATTGGAATACAAAGTGATTCACCAAAATTTAGAAAATTATAGGTAAACAAGACTAACATAATCAAATTTGGGGGGAAGGACTCATGACTCCCCCTTATTTCTGTTTAAGAAGATTTTTAGAAATATGATGAGCCTATTCTACAAACTGTCTGACCTGTTGGATTGTAAGATATTCCTGCTTTATGTTGGATATTCCAACGCTGAAGAAAAACCTGAGTAGAATGGGCAAGGTATAGAGGGTCATTATCAGTTTTAATTTGCTGAGGCCGTTCTAAATGACTGGGCTTGTATATTTTTAACTTAGCTTGGAAAGACAGGCCCCTTGCTGTTTCTGCAAGAGGCAATGCATTCAGTTTTCAAGGAAAGTGGGAAAGATGGGAGGGGGGGAGGTACTCTGAAAAAAATATGTTTTAGACAAAAAATGGTTGCGAGCCAAGGGCCTTTTGTGACTCGACTGATTAACCATTTCCTTCGGGAGAATAGCCAGTTCTTACCCAAGGAAGCGATCAGTGTTTACAGGCACTGAGTTAAAAAATGGTACTTTGTCTTCCGTGGAAAAGGGCTAGTTTTACACAGAAGACAATATACCTATATTTCATTTTTACAATAAAGGTCACGGCTCTGGCATAAACAAGGAGGATTCTTAATATTTTTTAACACGTGGCACCCCCATCCCACTTACAGCATGCTTTAGATTGACAAATTTATGAACACATCCACAACTTTCGGAAACAGTTTTTTCTCTACTGGCAAATACGTTTACTTTTTTTGTTTGTTTGTTTTTAATGGTCGCAAGTGTGCCGGCGTGTCCGGGTTCGGGGAAGGTCTCCCCCAGCCGACACTGGACCGAGGAGAAAAAGAGGCTAGGGAAACCAATCTCTTCTCCGCGCAGCTGCTCAGTCCGGCAAAGAGACCCACGTGGCCGAGGGTGAGGGCACATGGTCCTAAGGGTCACCGCAGGGGGCACCAGTCTGGTGCAGCATGACTTGGCCTCAGCAGGAGCTGGCCCCAACTCGGGAGGGTTCGAAACCCCACACAGCCCCAGGCCGCATACAGCGCGAGGCTAACTGCAGCTGGCCCGAACCCAGAGAGAAGGGCCTAGCTAGTGTGCATCCGTCCCTTCCCTTCCATACTTCCAAAATGTAAAGATCCCTTATCTGGGAGAAAATCAGCAGCCCCAAGATGCTGCTGAACCTAAAACATTGCTCTTCCTCTTAGAGAGCCTGTTCCTCATGGTTGAGGAAGTGCAAAAACCTTCAAAGAAATTTTTTAATGGGCCGCAAGACGCAGCTTAAAAGAAAGAATTTGCTGAGATGCCTGTAAACTGTCCTGTAACTAGTTGATGTTTTTAAAGCTGATTAAAGGGGAAACAGATAGGTTCTGCCACAACCCCAGAATTTATATCTGGAGTCCTCACCCCCAGTACTTCAGAACGCGCTCTATTTGGAGATAGTGTCTTTAAAAAGATAAGGTGAAGTGGGATCATTAGGATGGGCCCTAACCTGATATGATTAGTGTCATTTTAAGAAGAAGCTCTTAGGAAAGACACACGCACACACACAGACACACAGGGAAGGCCACTTGAAGACTCAGGAAGAAGACAACTTTTTGCAAGCCAAAGCAAGGGGTCTCAGAAGGTATCAGCCCTGCCAAAAACTTAACCTTGGACTTTTATCCTCCAGAACTGGGAGGAAATAAATTTCTGTCATTTACACCACCCCATTCATGCTACTTTATTAGGATAACCCTAGAAAACCAACACTGATATCAATTTATTTATGACATTTGTTAAAAAATAAAATTTCTCCACTAAATTGTTTGTGTAGGTATCACTGTCCATACTTGTGTGGGTTTATTTTTGGATTCTTTATTCTGTCCCATTGATCATTCATCTGTCCTTAAGCCAATACAGTAGCTCTCCTTTATTCACTTTTTGCCACCGGTGGTTTCAGTTAACCTGCAGTCAACCAGGGTCCAAAAATATTAGGTGAAAAATTCCACAAATAAACAATTCATAAATTTTAAACTTTGCACAACTTACTTCTATTAGCCATGTTGTAGATTTATTTTTATTTTTTAGAAAGATAATCTTGGCATCTAAAAATGAAAGCTATTTCTCACCTTTTTCTTTCTAGTTAGATTGTTTTTATTTCCATTATATAATATTGTATCAAAGTGGCAAAAGCATTCAATCTAATCATTAAGCATGATGCTTTTCATAGGTTTGGGTATGTCTTTCATATACTAGAAGTTCCCTTCTAGTCCTGATTTGCTAGGAGTTTGTAACAAGAATGGATATTTTATTTTGTCAAATGTGTTTTTTCTACATTCATTGAGATAATCATATGGTTTCATCATTTTTAACTTGTCTATACTAGAGAGTACACTGACAGATATTTGTACATCATCCAACCTTGAAGTCAACTCCCCTGCGTCATGATATAATGTACGTTTACATACTACTGGATTCAACTTGTTAATATTGACTTTAAAAATTTTTCATCCCAGTTAATGAAGGATATTCATGTGTAGTTTTCTTGTCCTGGGATGTATTAGTCTGCCAGCTTAATAGGATGAATTGAGAAATATTCCATTCTTATCAGAATTTTGAAAGAGTTTGTAGAGAATTATTTTTATTTCTTCCTTAACCATTTGGTAGGATTCACTGTTGAAGCCATTTGGGTGTGGAATTTTCCTTGTGAGAAGGTTTTAAATACAAATTTAATTTTTAAAATGTTATAACTTATTTAGTTTAGTTATTCCAACTTGAACGAGTTTTAGCAGTTTGTCTTTCAATATATTTGTCCATTTTATTTGTATAGAACTTCTAGAATTAGTTGGCATAAAATTATTGGTTAATAGCCACTTATTATCTTTTTACTATTTCTATAATCTGGATTTTTTTTCTTTATTTCTGATAACTGCATTTTGTGTACTTTGTGTTTTCTATTGTTTTTTCTGCTACGTTTGGCTAAAATTTATCAATTCATTGATCTCAGAGATCCAGTTTTTGGTGTTCTTAAATCCTTCTATTGTGTTACTGTTTTCTATTTCATTGATTTCTTATTTATTCTATGTTATTTTTCTTGCTTACCTTACATTAGATAAAAGTTTCCTCTTTTTCTAGTTTCTTCAAATGGGGGCTAATTCACTTGAGCTTTTTTTCTAATATGTATCTACATTAATATATTATAATATACACATTTATATTAAAAATTGTTTTCTAAACACTATTTTAGTATTTTTTCCTAAATTCTGATTTCATTCAATTCCAAATATTTAAAATTTCTCTTGATTTCTTAACTTGTGAGTTATTTAGAATTGAATAGTATAGTTTAGGAATATTTCAAAGTTTTCCAGCTATTGAATTCAATTTTAATTTTTCTTATTGAATTCCATTTTAATTTCATGAGGTCTAGAAAATACTGTTTTTTTTGTTTTACCTTTGTGGGGTCATATCACAGCAGTTGAATACCTGCAAATTTACTGGGAGTTATTTGTGGCCCATCATGTGGTCTTGGTAAATGTTAAGTGTATACTTGACGAGAAGAGGTAATCTGCTGTTGTTTGGTTAAGTGTTCTATACATGTCAATTAGATCACACTGGGTAAATGTGTTGTTCAAGCCTACTGTACCTTTAATGATTCTCTCTTTATGTCCCCTATCAGATACTGAGAGAGAGAGTTTTAGAACCTTTGACTATACATGTAGATTTATCAATTTCTCTTGCATGCCTATTAATTTTGGTTTTATGTGTTTTGAACATTTATTTTAGGTGTACTAATATTTAGAATTATTTGCTTGATTACTCGCCTCTTCTTTGTTATGAAATTTTTCATTCACAATAAAATGTATTATTCTGAAATCTAATTTATCTAGTATTAATATAATTATACCAGTTTTTTTAATTAGATTTAATATGATGTCTATCTTCATAGTTTTTACTTTTAATCTATTTGTTTCTTTGAAATTAAAATAGGTGTTATTTAGGCAGCACATTGCTGACTCTTGCTTTTTTATACAAACTGGCAATACTATCTTCTGATTGAGTTACTTGGATAATTTAGATTTAATGTGATAATTGATAGATTTGTGACTAACTCTTTTGTCTAGCTATATGTTTTTTCTTAGTCTTTGTTTCTTTTTTTCTCTTTCTTTTGGATTAGTAATATAGTTTCATAATTGCATGTTGTTGGCTGACTAGCTGTAATGTTTTCTTTCATTATTTTAGTCATTGCTTTACATAACTATGTAAACTCATAGCTATTTATTTTAATTGAGTAATATTATCACACTCTATGGATATTATACAAACAGTGCAGTAGTATATTTCTATTTCTCTTCTGCCAAACGTTGGGGTATTTTTTGTCATACATTTTACTTTTATGTATTTTGTATACCTTACAAAATACTGATACCACTTTTTAAAATTCAATAATCTTTTAAAGTTATTTAAAGACTAATAAACAAGTCTACAATTTGCCCCAGTTGGTGTGGCTCAGTGGATTGAGAGCCAGCCTATAAACCAAAGGGTCACCAGTTCAATTCTGGTCAGGGTACATGCCTGGGTTGCAGGCCGGGTCTGTAATAGGGGGCATGCAAGAAGCAACAACATATTGATGTTTCTTTCCCTCTCTTTCTCTCTCCTTCCCCTCTCTCTAAAAATAAATAAAACCTTAAAAAAAACAAATCTATAATTTTATCTGTGTAGTACCATTTAAGTTATTCTTCCTTTGTATAGACACAGATACACATCCTGTATTATTTTTTCTGACTCGAGAACCTTCTTGTAGTTCAGGTACACTGGTCATTTAATATTTCAGCTTTTATAGGTCTGAAGACCTCCTTATTTTGCTTTTATTTTGGAAAGATATTTCTGCTAGGTATAGAATTCTAAATTGGCAATATTTTTTCAATATGTTAAAGATATTTCTCCATTTAAATTTATTTTTTCGGATGAGAAATCTGCTGTCATTTTTATCTCTTTTCCTTACTACCTACCGTGTGTTCTTAATCTGTGTTTGTTTATCCCCATTCTAATTGCTTTTAAGGTTTTTGTTTTATCACTGATTTTGAGGAATTAATTATTGTATTCTTTGGTATGGTCTCATTTGCTGGTCTTGATGGTTTATTGATATTTTTAGATCTATAGATTTATAGTTATTATCAAGTTTAGTAATGTGTTGTTCATTATTTCTTCAAATATATTCACCTACTTCCTCTTCTCTTTTCAAATTTTGCTTTTTAGCATTTTTTAAGCAGAACTAGCATAGTGCTTAGAGTATGAATAAGCACTCCCTACTACTGAGGAAATTCCAGTCTGTCTAGCAGGGACAGTCATTATTTCTGCTCCTTTGTGAGTAACTCACACTCTTAACTGTAATTTCTTCATGTGGTTATTCCCTTAGCTTAGAGAATTTTCTTACAGCATGCACTAATCCATATTCAGATGAGTAGTTGAGGCAGAATATCTGCAAAACTTCTGAGTCTCCTCTATGTTCAACAATCTCCTCTCTAGAATCAGTCCTATGAACTATTCTTTTCAGGGTCCCTACTCTCATTTCGCTCTCCAGAACTCAGGAGGTCCAACACTCTTGCCCGTTTTCCCTCTTTCTACCTTGCGGCATGAAATTCCTCTGAAGGCAAGGAGCTGGCTCACCTTACATTTTCCTGTCTTGCAATAGTTCTTGTCTTTAATTATATCATTCCCAATGTCTTGGAAAATCATCTTTTACTTTTTATTTGTGTTTTGATGGCTTCGTGTCTGAGCATAATCTGGTTCTTGTTACTCCCATTTTGTTTGAGAGTAAAAGTCACATTTCTTTTCTTTTTCGAGTGTTTTTCTCTTTTTTCTTTTTTACTCAATCCCTCTATCCCCTCACCCAGTCCTGTAAGCCCCCTCCCCTAAATAACTGTCAGCCTGCTCTTTGTCTATCAGTCTGTCTCTGTTTTGCTTGTTAGTTCATTTTGTTCATTAGATGCCATATATGAGTGAAATCATATAACACTTGTCTTTCTCTGACTGGCTTATTTCATTTAGCATAATGTTCTCCTAATCCATCCATGCTATAGCAAAGGGTAGCATTTTCTTTTTTTTTTTTTAAATAGCCAAGCAATGTTCCATTTTATAAATGTACCACAGCTTTTTTATCCACTCATCTACTGATAAACACTTAGGCTGCTTCCAAATCTTGGCTATCATAAATAATACTGCAACGAACATAGGGATGCATATATTCTTTCAAATTAGTGTTTCAAGTTTCTTCAGATAAATTCCCAGAAGTGGAATTGCTGGGTCATAAGGCAGTTCCCTTTTGGAATTTTTTGAGGTAACTCCATCCTGCTTTCCACAGTGGCTGCACCAATCTGCATTCCCATCAGCAGTGCACAAGGGTTCCTTTTTTTCCACTTCTTTTCATCACTTGTTGTTTATTGATTTATTGATGACAGCCATTTTGACAAGTATGAGATGATGTGTCATTTCAGTTTTAATTTGCATTTCTCTGATGATTAGTGATGTTGAGCATCTTTTCATATATGTATTGGCCATCTGTATGTCCTCTTTGAAGCAGTGTTTATTTAGGTTCTTTGCCCATTTTTTAATTGGTTTGTTTGTTTTTTCTGGTGTTGAGTTTTATAAGTTCCTTATAAATTTTGGATATTAACCCCTTACCAGATGTATCATTGGTGAATATGTTCTCTTACTCAGTGTATTGCCTTTTCATTTTGTTGATGTTTTCTTTCACTGTGCAAAAACTCTTTAGTTTAATGTAGTCTTGTGTTGTTTATTTTTTCTTTTATGTCTCTTGCCCAAGGTGATATATCAGGAAAACTACTGCTATGAGAAATGTCTGAAACTTTACTACCTATATTTTCTTCTAGGATTTTTATGGTTTTGAGTCTAACATTTAAATCTTTAATCCATTTTTGAGTTTATTCTTGTGTATGATGAAATAAGATCATTTACTTTCATTTTTTGCATGTATCTATTCAATTTTCACAATACCATTTATTGAGTAGACCATCTTTAGCCCACTGTATGTTTTTGCCTTTTTTGTCAAATATTAATTGACTCTAAAGGTGTGGGTTTATTTCTGGGCTCTCTGTTTTGTTCCATTGATTTATATGACTTTTTATGCCAGCATATGACACCATAGTATAACTTCACAGAAGTATTGTCTCAATGTCACAACATTGTGGTAATATCAGTATCAATGATATTTAAAGCATCGTATTCCAGTTCTCAATAATTTAATCAGGGTGAACCTCTACTGTTCTAAGTATCTTAATTCTCCAAAATAATTAATATGTCTGTCCCATGTTATCAAGGAGTAAATTTTAAAATGTCTTTTTTTCATCCTCATCCAAAGACATGCTTATTGATTTTAGAGAGAAGGAGAGAGACATGGATGTGTGAAGCATCATTGGGTTGCCTCTCACATGTTTCCCAATTGGGGACAAAACCCACAGCCGAGACAAGTGCCTTGACTGAGAATTAGACCTGCAACCTTCTTGTTTATAGGACCATATTCCAAAAAACTGAGTCACACCACCCCAGGCAATTGTATAATGTCTTGATGCTAAAATGAATTAGTCTTTCTCATGTTATTTTGCTTAATGGTAACCTCTCAGGGAAAAAATACAGATTATCACACTGTTACTAATTTTTAACAGAAATTGTATACATGAAACAAAAAGGGAAAGGATATGTGTATTCGACAATTTTCCCTAAATGCTATTTTTCTGGATGGGATTTTAATGTATGTAAATTCATAAGGTATAGAACTCCTAGAAAGTTTATGTTCCTACTGTAAACAGATATGTTCTCTTTTAAACTAATTGCCAAAATCATATGTTGTAGAAAGACAAATAACCATATACTTAATCATACTTTTTTTAAAAACATTATATAATAAAAACTATACTAATTTTTTTTAAGTTTTCAATAATGAGTTCAAGATGTTCTAACCACATGTTGCTTAACCCTTGCGCATTCCTTATTGTCTTTAAGCCAAGAGACCTGTATTTTCACAGTATGTTTTCTTTAAGAGCCCTCAGGACACTGGGCACTCTCCACCTTTTGTGAGTCTCACCATGAAGTGACTCACTATGGGTGGGGAGTGTGGATAACTGTCTTCATAAGCCCACCAATGTGGTCTTGGCACTTACTTGAATCTACTGGCAAAATGGGATATAACACAAGGAATCCATCACTTACTTACTTACTTACTTACTTACTTTATTTATTTATTTATTTATTTAGCTGCAGAGGAACTGGTCTTGCTAAAATATTGCTTTACTACAAAAAGTCTTCATAGTATACAAAATACACTTTTAAAATTTCTCTATATAAATGTTTGTTTCTATTGGGAGTTTTTCAGAAAATTTCAGTAACAAAATGGGCTTACTGGCAATTAGAAGCATTCTCTAAGACCACCAAACCAAACACCCATATTTTAACACTTTTAATCGTATCTTAGGTTTTTCCAAGCCAGTGTGTTATACAAAAGGAGATGAATCATTTTTCTGACAATGCAAAAAAAAAAAAAAAAAAAAAAAAAGAATCACAAAACAACTGTTGCACTAACCAGACCTCACTCTTTGCCTTTAGGTTGAGAAAATGTGAATAGCCAGTCATGCTTCGCTTGTGATGGCCAAGAACACATAACACTGTGATAGCAACAACAGGTTTATAGTCATTTTATTCACATTCAAAAAGTAAATTGAAACAAAACTGAATATAGCTGAATATGTTTCATGTTAGTGAAAAAATGAACATTAAAATTTCAGATTGTTCTCTGGATATTTTTTATAAATGTCTGCAAAATTTGGTATACAATATCTATAGAGTGTGTTATTAATGGCTTTTAAGACCTTGAACAGAAAGAGAGAAAAATTAACAACTGTGTATCTTCTTTGATTCTAAGTGAGTGATCAATAGCCTTCACGGTTTTCCTCTCAAGTATAGAAACAGGCAAAGGCACACAAAACTCAATAGGCGTGTGGAGGTGTGGAGGTGTCACGGTTAGTACTGATGAAAGGTGAGCCAGAAGTAGCTCAGTGAGAGGCCAGGTGGCTAGAGCTCAGAAATGTTGTGTGCAGGTAAGTCTGGAGAATTACCAGGAGACTAGATCTTCCATTTCATTTTAAGATGTTCAAAACATGAAAATGTTTTTGTGCAAAGTATTGACATTCTCTGATTCAAATTTCCATATCCCTCAGGATGCTATGCACAGCATGAATTAAAGGGGAGGCGTAACATGGTTGGGGGTAAGTCTTTCAGGAAACCTGTGAAGCAGTATCAGATGAGAACAGTTTGGCTGAAATGATGACGATGGCACAGCTGAAGGAAATTCATGAATTAAGATAAATTTAGAAGGTAGAATCAGTCGGACTGGTGATTCCATACCAGGATGAATGGGAAAATGTGGTGTTGGGATAATGTCTTTTTGCTCTACAGGGTGACTTGGAGATATTCAACTGGACAAGTCTAGTTAGAAAGCCAAATTATGTGAGTGGACATAAAAATTTTGAAATCATGTAAACATTTAAATTGTAAATTCATGAACATGGACAAGACAATGGAGTGAGAGACAAATACCATATGATCTCACCTTTAACTGGAACATAATCAACAAAAGAAAAAAGCAAACAAAATATAACCAGAGACATTGAAATTAAGAACAATCTAACAATAGACGGGGCGGGGAGGGGACAGTGCGGAGAAGGGTTTTCAGGAACTAACGTGGAGGACACATGGACAAAACCAAGCAGGAAGGTGGAAGCAAGGGAGGGAGGGGGGTTTGGCTGAGGTGGGGGGCCAGGGTGGGGAGATAATGCAGACAACTGTAATTGAGCAACAATAAATTAAAAAAAAAAGATAATGGAGTGAGAGACCAAAAAAACCCTACTTTCAATTCTTGATTAACTTAAGACTAGGAGGGATGGACAAGGAGTTGCTGCAGAGGACCTGTTCGGGAGTCTATAGAGAGAGAGAGGTTCATTTTACATAGCATAAAATCTGTTATATTTTGAGATATTTAATCATAAATACAGGTTATTTGCTAGAGAAGAACAACCTGGCAAAGAGCACTGAAAAAGAAACAGCTGGACAACCTATACCTGGTTTATTGGCAAACCTCTATACTTAGCTCGTTTCACCCCATTCCACTTACTATTTATTCTATGTAACATTGTCGGTGTAATCTTTAAATATGTCTATGTGTTTACCGAAATATAACCAATCCTATATGCTACTATATATTTTCTCTTACTGTAAGCATGTATGTTGTAATTGAATATATTAAATTTTTCTACAATAATCATATTTAAATAAAAAGAACACTGCAATGTGAGAATAGCTAAGTGTCCCATTAGTGCTGTTACCTTTAGCTGCCATTCTGAATATTGTAGAAATATCTTTCTCGATGACAAAATGGTTAACAGAGGTAAAAACACGTTATCTTGTCTTCATTGTTAGGGTTTATTATTAAATCATATGCATGGAAAGTCGATAACAATTTAGTTATAAAGCAAAACCTCATTCAAACTTTTTGTTTCTCTACAGTCATGATTATATTATAATAAACAGAGCAAATATCTGAATAGACAAAAGACCAAATGTCTGAAAGTATCTATTAACTCAATAGTGCAAGATGTATTTGTCTTTAAAATGTTACCTACTGTAAATCTCTTATTTCAAGCCCTCATTACCTGGTTGACTAATTTACCTTTGTCTTAGCTTAATCCAGTTCATCTCTTGCATACATAAAAATGAACCCAGGAAATAGCTTCAGAATTTATTTTCTCCCTAACAAGAAAAATAAATGGGGGGAAGGAAGAGGAACAAAAGCGGTTATTTCTTTCTCTCAGTGATCTCTTTGTTAAGAGAAATAAAAAACTTCGATATTTTTCCTCAAGATTCACTGTAGAGAGTGTCCAGAAAAACATTGATTCAACAAACGTTCACTGAGCAGAGGTCCACCTCACCATACTTTTCCACCTCACCAGACTGCTCCAATTGTAAATGGCATAGTAATGCCTTGACTATTTTAAGAAGGTTTTGATGCACAGCTTATAAGGATAAAGGCCCAAAGTGATAGCAATTAAAAATGCCTCTTTTAAACATATTGTTTAAAAGGGATCATAATTTGTCAATGTTAACACATGCATGTCCCCTTTTTCTATGCTATTCTATTTTTAAGAAAATGTCCTTACTGAATGTACACAAAAAATAAAGAGAAAAAAATCACAGAGAAATAATTAAAAAGATAAAACCCAAGAAATTGTTTAATATTGTTACTATGGTCAGTATTATTTTAATTCTATGCTAAATACCAGGATAATTAAAACACATTTCTCTATACTATGTAGTGTGAAAAATAAAATTATTTCCTACAATAATGAGTTTTTGGAAAAAATCTAAAATATCTATATTTTTCTAACTATGTAGAATTTGAAGCAACTTTGGATATCAAAAAGATTATAAAGGGATAATTGACATTTGTAACTTCAACACAATAAGAATAAGTACAGAAGTGACTGGTAGAGAAAAAGAAAAACAATAAAAAGCCACAAAAAGTATCTCATGTGGGAGATTATTTTTCAGAAAATTTGAATGAGCTGTATGTTAAAACCTTAGCAGTCTGGTGTCACGTCTAACAGACTCAAAATAATGTTTAATTAGGCTTAGAAAGGCATACGAGAGGGCTGTTCTTTCCTTCCCAAAATGCAGCATGATGATCAAAAGGATAAGGGGAGATCTCATTGAACATTCAAAAATAGCTTATATTAAGCATATAATGTTTTTAATTGGTAGAGAGAAAACCACTGAGTAACCTGAAATAAGGAATCATTTTCTGCATTTTTGATGCCATACAGCTGGGAGAAGAGGGCCTCCCACTCTGATAAGAGCCTTGGACGTGCAACCAGGAGACATGACTTTGGCCTCTGGGCTAGTAAATTTAGTATTATTATTTTAATACCATATATTGAGTGCTTTCTGTGTTTAAATTTTAAATATTAATTTACTCCTCATGGTAAGTGTATGATTCAGAACATATTACCTTTAATTATTGTTGCAATACATACTTATATTTACATATATATACATAATCATATTTGAAATAACCGAGGGTCGATAATTTTAAGAAACCTAAGTTCACACAACTAGAAAGATGAAGAGCTATAATTAATCTGACTGAATTCATCTTCATCTGGCAGAACAGAAAGATTCTGCTTCTATAAGTTATACGATTGATGAATAAGAGGGAATGAATATAAAAGATGAAATATAAAAAAGATGCATATGTAAAATATTTTATTCATTTAAAACTATCTGTGGTGTGCCCTGGCTGGTGTAGCTCAGTGGATTGAGCGTGGGGCTGCGAACCAAAGGATTGCGGTTCGATTCCCAGTCAGGGCACATGCCTGGGTTGTCAGGCCAGTTCCCGGCAGGGGACATACAAGAGGCAACCCCACATTGATGTTTCTCTCCCTCTCTCCTTCCCTTCCCCTCTAAAGATAAATAAATAATAAAAATAAATAAATAAAATATTTTAAAAAACATCTGTGGTGAAGTAATATTATAATTTTCACTACATTATGCACACATCTTTTTAAAATTCTGTGAGATAGAGTGGAAGTGCACATACAAAGCACTTGGCACACTCCTGTATGTATATATCACGGCTGTCTAAAGGAAAAGAAATGATGCTCGTTTTGTGGGTTCCGATCGATTGCTTTCCTCCTAGAGCCCTATTTTTACTCAAAATAATGACAGATAGTTTAAATATGGTTATTGAAGCTAGAATATTTGACAGATATTTTCTCAGAAATTACGTGAGCCTGTCAATTAAATGGAAATACCAGACATGGAAATACAGTATTTGTTAGAGCTCAAGTTAAAATTAGGACTTTGGGAATCTTCCATCTGTCACTGGGAGTGCAACGTCTTCCCAAACTTAAAGACTTTCCAGGTGGCATCAATGGTGATGTTAATGATCGTTGTATGACCAAATGTGTCAACGTTTGGAAGATTTGCCTAACTAGGTGAACTAATATTTCTCAAATAACCCATATATGATGTTACAAAATCGTGCATTGGTGATCTATTAAAAAATCGTCGTGCATGGGTGATCTATTAAAATTGCAAGATAAAGCGCCCAATTTTAAATTAACAGAGCATAAAATGCCCACTGACATGGTTTTACATTGCAAGTAGCATTTATGGAAGTGCTATTTATCTAGTTTTTGTAATATCAATAAAGAATATTCACTATTATTAGAAAATACAATTAAAATGTTGCTTCCCTTTCCAATTACATTTCTGAAGCTGGATTTTCCTCACATACTTCACATACTCACAAAGCAACACACTGACAAACTGAGTATAGAAGCAAATAGGAGATTCTAGTTTTCTTTCATTAAATACATATATTTGAAATATGTAAGATAATGCCAGTCTTCTTATTTTTAAAATACGTTATTTTATATGAAAACATGTAATTTCATTTAAAATACAATGGGTTCATTAAAATTACTACTTTAAAATAAATAAACTGATTTCTTTAAACTTCTCATTTTTAATTTCTAATACTAAGAATGTTTATGGATATAACCCATATAAACAAACACTCAATTTTTTTTCTTTTTTCATGAACACATAATTTATTTTTGTTTTTTAATTCAAAATTTTTTCCATCACTGTTTTTCCCCCATTTACCCTTTTCCACCTCCACCTACCACCCTGCCCTCAATCACCACACTGTTTTTCATGTTCAGGGGTTCTTTCTTTTTTTTTTAATGTTCAAACCCTCCACCTCCTGTTGTATCTATGAGTCTGTCTCTCTTAGATTCCACATTTGAGTGAAATCACATTATAAAACTCAACACCCAAAAAGCAAACAATCCTATTAAAATACGGGCAAAATACCTGGATAGACGTGTCTCCAAAGACAACACACAGAGGGCCAATATATGATAAGATTCACAATTTCACTAATCATCCGAAAATTGCAAATTACAAATTGCAAATCTACGATGAGATATCACCTCACGCCTGTCAAAATGGTATCATTAAAAAGGGTACAAAGTTCCAGAACAGTGTTTGTATAACAATAACTAATTCCCAAATACTTAGGCTCTAATTGCAGTAATGAAGTGGTAAATAAATATGGATTATTATTAGGAAGTGGCTAAGATCTGCCTTTCATGGATGAAGAAACTAAGGTAAGTAAGGTAAGGTAAACCTTTTGAGAATACACACTTACTGACTGATGAATCTTGTTTAGTATATTATGTCTGGAGCTGAAACTCCCTTTTATACCAAGGTGTTATTGAGTATACAGGTCTGGGCTAGGAGGTATAACTGAAGAAAAGGAGTGAACAAATGTAGTACTAGTAATAATAAAGAATCTAGCCCATTTTAGTTGTTTTGTAGAATATTTATACAAGAATTTTTCAGTTCTTGTTTTTATTCACTCTGAACAGTGATTTATCAGCCCAGCTGGCAAGCCGCCTCATCAAGTACAATTCCCATAAATTCACCACAGCCGCTGAGAGGTTATCTTCTGCAGCTGCAAAGTGAGACTTTTAAACAATGAAATACAACAAATAGCATTTGAATTTTGTACAGTATTATGAAATAAATCTGTGGCAAAATTACCCAAAAGAATATTTAAAATTGTTTTCACTTGGAATCAAATTTGTCAAATACTAAGCAGTTTGTGACCATGGCCTTGAATAGAAGAGTTCTGGAATTTCCTAAATAATTGGATCTTTCCAACTCAGAGACCACATAAATAAACTATCATGGGGCTATTCAGATGTTTTATTACTGGAATTGTAATGGTAAATAAGCAATAGGAACAAAATAACAAGGAGAATATTTAAATTAAAACTTGAAGTTAATTTCTAAAATAAATACATTATTTGTTAATTTCAAATACCCTCTTTCAAAGTGCTTATTAGAATATTTTAACTTCATTGTATTTGAGATTGCAAAAATGAAAAAGTATAATAGCTTTTAAAACCTAAGGCTCTGTGGCTTTGTATACAAGTCCTTTGCACATCTATAAATGATAAATATGTCAAATATATCATGATTCAAATTTAAAATGTATATACTATTTGACCTAGCAATTTTATCTTGGGTATTGCCATTTACATATTATGGAACCAGTGCATTAAAGATTGGTTAAATTCATTGTAGCATACTTTATATAATCAAAATTATGGAAATTTAATAAATGTCTATCAGCACAAGATTGTTGAAATAATGTCAGACATTATGAAGATAATATTTTATATGAAAATACTTTGACATGTATAATAGTGTTGAAGAAGCATCTTAAAAGATACATTGACTAACCCCATTTATGTAAATTATGTATATATGTATATACATATATGTACATTTCTCTTTTGTATGCAGAACAAAATGTCAGGAATTGTTTGCCAAAATAACAAGAGTACTTAACTATGAGTATGAAGATTTTAGGTAAATTTTTTATCATTTTTATATTATCAAATGTTTATCAGTACATATTATTTTTATAATATATAATGAAAATACTTTTATGTTTAGATATTTAACAATTTTGTTAAGTGTGTGGAAGAGTTGAAAAAATAACTATATTGGTTATGTGGACAAAAAGGAATTGTATCTGCTTTCTCATTCCATCATTCATGTAATTCATATGACTCCAGCAAGCATAGTTATAGCAAGCAAGAAATTTCAAGTATTATTTTACATCATTTTCCTTATTTTCTAGCTGTCACTTGATCAAACTATATTTTATACATTCATTTACATTAAATTTGGGAGGTAAACAAAACTGAATTTTTTGGAGAAAAGTTATTAGCTAATATTAAATATAACTTATTTTACATTGAAAAATTTAAAATATATAGTCACCCAAAGTTACAAATGGTTATATATATATATATATATATATATATATATATATATATACACACACATACATATGAAGGAAAAAATCATATGCCCTTACTTTGCTTTCTGTATACCACTCTATTTTCTTTATTTTCATATTTCTAATTTCTAATTTATGACACTTTAATTAACCTACAAAATAAGTTTTATAGCATTTTATCACATATTTCTTAGTTACTATTCGAAGTGAACCCTTTATTAACATCATGTTTTAAGTTTATTTTCTATAGTATCCTATATGACTGGTTTGAACATGATACCTTTTAAATTTACATTTAATGTTATTTTGAAACAAAAATGGCAACTTTATTTTTTAAGTAGTCATTTCATCTTTAATGTTAACAAATAAAAATAAAAATCAGTACTTATATATAGGCATACGGTTTTATAGAGTAAAGCTGACCATTTTTAGAACCACTGGTTTATGTATTTTTATTGGTCCCCTTGTAATTGCATCATGTAGTGAAATGCATCATGGTCCTTTAGGACTAGGAAAGCATTCACAGTTATGGAATCTAAGGGGAATTGTGGTTCTTTCCCTACACAATGAACCTGCCTGGGTAAAGATTTAATAGAGTTGCTAAACAAAAACTTTCTCACATGGAAACCCCTTATTTTTTCCACTGTGAAATCTACAAACCAAGTATTACCTACACTCATCTTAACATCATTGCCCTCGTTATGTACCAGAAGTTCCTCCTTCATTCGATACAATCATTCTGTCAAGATCACCTCTTTTTCTCCTTCTTAACTGTCCTAGGTTATTAGTTCTTTCTGTGCATCATTGGTTTCAGCTAAATAATCACAAAAAGTGTGTGTGTGTGCTTGTGTGCACACACACTCCATTCTAAAATAAAAAACCTATTTACCACAAAATTTCACTTCTTTTCTCAAATTCCCTTAGGACATAAAATCTTGGAGCTGTTTCCAAGTCACACCAATTCAACTTCCTTTATTCCCAACCAGTCAAAAATAGGTTTTTTGTTTATTATTTTCCAGCTCAGTCGTTCATGAAACACTTTTTCTTTTGCAGGGACTGATAATTTTCCAACATGTCTAAGTTTTTTTTTTTTAAAGAATATTGTGCACATTTTCTGAGTTATCATCTATATGAATCATATATGTTTTGGCACGTACCATCCTGAAACTCATTCTTTACTTCAAGAATGAGTTCAAGAATGCATTTTTGTTTTGTTTGTTTTGTTCTCTTCTGTTTTTTTTTCCACTTCTAGAATAGTTAACTTGATTTTTCTCCTCTTTCTTTAACTTGATTTTTCTCTTCTTTCTAGCTCCAGACATTGGTCGCTCTTGGGGTCCTGTTCTATTCTCCCCTGGTAAATGTTTATTACCACTTACATTAATATATCACCTCTCCCAACATCAAACTGAACTCTACTTTCAAATAGCTAACTAACGATTCTACTCTTCCCTTCCTCAGTCAATTTTTCCACAGAGCATCTCTGCTTAAATCTTCGCAGTCTTCCGTTTTGCTCACACTAAATCTTAAACCTTTTATCTGACTCACAAAACCTTACACCATCTAGACCCTTTCTACTTAGTTGAGTTTGGATTCTACCACCCTTACCCTCACTACTAATACTCAGCTTTGGATTGTTTCTGGAGCATCTACACTTATTTGAAACAGGTACCCGTGTTTGCGTATTTCTCTTCCTGAGAGCTACTTCCATAGCTCTTCACATGAATGGATTGGTGTTAATCCTTTTTGCAAAATATCCTTTTGCCCCTATTCTCTCCATCCCCTTAACCTATTTTTTCTTGCAGCTTATCTCTACATTACTGAAGTTACATTGCTTATTTATTGGTTTGACTGTCAGTTCTATGAGCTTTGTGGCTTTGTTATTCCTATTCACCACTGTATCCCCAGCACTTAGAACAATGGCTGGCACATAGAGGCACTCAATGAGTATCTGTCAAACAAACAAATAATTGCATATTTTTGGCTAAAGTCTGTATTGACCAATCTTAATTTGCCCTCAACTAACAGAGACCTTGTCCTGAATCTAAAATAAAGTGCTTTCGTCTGCTCCAAGATAGCCTAAGCCTTCCTCTTCCTTGCTTACAAAATTAGGTTCAACAGTTTTGCTTTGAGCATTCTTCTCCTTCCATGCTAACCCCTGTTTGCATGTCCCTCAATCAAACAGCCCTCCCATAAACACTCAGCACCGACTACCCCTCTTTTACACCCTTTTTATGCAGCCAAGACCCCCAGCACAGGAAGGCAGTAGACACGTGGCAGGAAGGACTGACTCTGAGGACCTGTTACTCACTTCATTCCCAAATTTACCCTCACTGCCTGTGTGATATTGGCTACATTGATCAACATTTCTAAGCTTTAGTTGGTGAAATTGTAAAATAGAGATAACAAAAATGGCCAGTCTTACAGGGTTGTTATGAGAACTAAATGTCATAAAGTGTGTAAAGCATTAAGGAGAGCTATTTCCCATGTCAAAATTTTGCTTACTGAAAGAATAATTTATACACACAGTGAAAAAGAAAACTCAAGAGTTTTCCCTAACTACAATTCTGTAAATGCCAAATATTCACTAAGAAATTTAAACTGAAGATTTATAAGTTCTCTGGTTATCTTTCAAAAACTAGACCATTAAAAAAAAAAGTTGGTTTAGTAAGGTTGGAGTACCTTACAATGTCTATTTCCTTACCTCATTATGATCCTAATGAGATGTTTGCCAATGGAAAATCATGACAAAGCTATCTCATGGGTGTGAACCATGAGAAAGGCTGCTTCAACATCAAAAAATTTTGGCTTAGTTACTTACACAGGCCATGTTTTGTTGGTTTTAAAATTCAGTGATATTTCCACTGACAATTTTGGTCTCCTGGGCAATCATGTCCATTTGTTAGACCATCAATCTGTTAATATTTTACCAAAAAGATATCTGTATTATTAATTTAAATTTCCTTTAGTTTTGATATCCTCTAACACACAGTACTTTTTTTACTTTCTTTTATAAGTTCCATATTATATTTTACCTAATAAGCATCAATAACAGATTCTACAAAAAAATGGTTTCATTACAGCAAATGATAGAACTCTTTCCATATACTTTAACTTGAAAATGGTCTTTTCACTTTAATGTGAACAATTTCACTTTAATGTGAACAAAAATAGTTTTAAGCTATAATAAAACATCAGGTTATTTTTGCTGCGAATTCCATTTAATATCGACAGGGTACTGACTAAAATTTATACAGTGTGAATAAAACAACCAACCTTCTACTTTTGGGGAACAGGGAGGCAGAAGACTAATCTCACACTTATGTTACAAGAAACTTCATTTTTGCAATATAAATACCATGCCAATGCTCTTAAATTTTCAGCCAAACTTCCCATATAAAGCAAAGTGTCAACTATATGCTAGTAATTCATTTGCATTTCTAAATAAGAGGGCCTTATAGAATGCAGTATTCTCAAGAAAATTGGTAGCACATGACTTTTTTTTCAAAAACTAATTAAAGACAGAATATTTGAAACAGAAAAATTCAACATTGTACTGAACTCTAATATGCCCCTCTAAGAAGTTAAAAATCATCTTAGTTACTTAAAGTTTTATTCCTTTTACTTTTATCCATAAACTAAACTAAAATAAACTGCATATTTATAGTAAGATTTCATTTTAGAGCTGATAACATTTAAAAACCACATCAGCTCAGGACTGTCACATTTTTTAGTGCTGAGTATAACATGTACAGGAAAACTCACTACTTTCTAACTCAGTGCTTCTCACACAAATATTGGATATAATTAGAAATACGTGGCCCCGCCCTGGTTCTGACAGTCCAAGTCAGATGTTTAACATTGCTCGAACATGGTGTTTTTTTGAGGTTTAGTTTCCATTTAGTTCACTCTTTAGAACAGCAATGGTGCAACTTAGTATTACAACACAAAAAAATCTCAGCCACATGGTAAAAGCTGATCCAAAAACAAATGAGTAACTTTAAAACCAGGCCAAAAATCATATCCAAAGAATTTTTTAAAATCTACCAGTTTTAATGGAAACTTCTTCACTGTGTTCATAAACACAAAATTAAGGGTAGAGAAAGTCATTATTTTATTAATTTTGCTAAGTACTGAAATCTAAGGACCAAGGTAAGCTTTCTATTTTTCCATGAGAAAGGCAGAGAATTTATAAACCACAGGGGTACATTTTGCCACTTAGTAGTCTCTAAAACTAAATTGTATTAAACGTACAATTACGCTAAGGGTCAAGTAACTTCCTGTTTACTTAAATCTTTTCTATCACCTTTTGCCTTAATAGAATCTAAGGAATATCCTCTTTCAGTTTTGTCATCATCTATTCTCTGAACTCATATGAAGTTGAAATTGAAGGTAACCTTTGGGTGAAAAAAGAAAACACTGACAACCTTTTTTTCATAAGGAATGTACTCAAATGTACATTCTATCGTTTGAGGTCTATCTCTAAGTTAATTTCAGATAAGAGATATTTTTTCCCTAGTAAGACAGTATCCTGATCAGAATAGCTTTCAATAAATGCTGATTGACTTATACATACTTTGTGAAGAAGGGAATAAGTCCCACATCCATCCGTGTTGCTATATCACACTTTTTCAAAGACAAGATATTTTCTCTCTTAAAAAAGTAAGCAGCTTATTTCTGGCTCAGATATATGTATAAGTCTGGCTAAATAAAGCATTGACACTTCTACATTTAATTAAATTTTTTATTCTAAAGTAACTTAAGCTTTGAATTCTTCTTTCAGGTCTTATGTGAACAAATTCTACAATCTTTTTTCTCTGGTCAGCTCATAGGAATATTGGAAAATATATTTTAAAATAGAGAATAGTTCAAAGAGAGAAGAGAACTAGATCATACAGCGCCTTTTAGGCCCTAAGAAGGTTGGCTTTATTTCACACGCAATGTGAAGTCATTGGAGAGTTTTAAATAGGAAGTTGTGAACTAATACATACATTGAGAGTTTACCCTTGATTCTTTGTAGGGAATAGAACGAGAAGGGAGGGATGTTGAAAATTTATTTTTATGTTGACTGATTGAATGTCACTGTGTCTTGTAGGTGTCTATTTTGAACAAAAAATGTGAGATTGATTCTATATGAATCTCAGTTTTAAAGTGTATTATTTCTAGTCAGCATATAAGATGTTATTATACAATTCTACTTACAATATATGATTTGTTTTTTTCCTTCCAACTATCTAAGATAGCTTTATACTAATCCCTTAACACACATTCAACTACTTCCATTGATGATACATAGTAAGAGCTTGAACAATGATTTCCAGTTTGCAGATAGAAGGACTAGACGATTAGAGAGTGGGAACTCAGATGACTCTCAGACAAATACATCTTAAGCATACTTATTGCTCAACTATGACAACAAAATGAAGGTACACTGCTTGTCACACATCAAATCTAATCTAGATACAGTGAATTCTGAGGCAGTAAGCTATATTTTAAACTTTGCGTTCTCCAACAACAGAAGTTTCTCTAATTAAGAGGCACAGAATAGCTCTGCTTGTTGTGTGACTACAAAGTGGTAAGCACTAGCTAAGTGTTTTACATACACACATTATCTCGCTAAATCCTCATGACTCTTTAACTTAGGTATTGTTATGAGGTCAAGTTCTGTCTCAGAAAGACTAAGTCATTTTTTATGGCCATCACCTAACGTTAAACCTGAGATTCAAACTCGGGGATCTCTGGCTTGATAGTGATCTTGGCCACTGCTTTGTATTTCATCACATAAAGTGAAAGTACCAGACTTAATTCTAATTCTAGTCCAGAATTAAGGTAAAATAAATTACATCCTTTACAGTGCCCCGCAGCAGAGTTGAATCTGAATATGTATGTGTGCGTGTATACATATGTACACATATATACATATGTATCCTTTTCTGTCTAAAACTGAACTCATTTTTGCCATACTGATAAATGCATAGTTTTACTTTGCTAATTTTGTTTTGAATTTTTGAGATCCAGGCCACCTTTCATGCTTCTAGATCCAGGTATAACTCTTAATATCAGTTGTTTTCTTCTAGTTTTGTTACCTCTATTTTTTGTAACTTCACAATTCTAATTTCTGCTTCTAATCTACAGTGAACCTGACAAGCAGATGATAAAACTTATATAATTTTTTTACTGAAATGAAAACATATACAACAAAGCAAGAATCTGGGAGGGTTTTGTTGTGGTTAAAGTCTGTGAATTTTAGTACATAACCTTGTGATATTTATTTTAGCTCTGAAGCATCTTTCCGATTTAATGTATGGTTCTTAATTTGCTCTGGGTAGACAAGATAGCTAAGGGGAAAATGGCCTCTGAATGAGGGATCT
This sequence comes from Glossophaga mutica, assembly GCA_039655065.1. NCBI lineage: Eukaryota > Metazoa > Chordata > Mammalia > Chiroptera > Phyllostomidae > Glossophaga > Glossophaga mutica. Next base: position 211,402,828 of record CM077304.1, on the reverse strand, counting down.
GTTGCTAAAACTTTTCATTTATAGTCAGTTCCAGCACACTTTATAGGTATCAGTTCTGATTCTCTCTTCAGAATATGACAGATTGTTTAATCTGCATAGCAGATAACAAAATTCTAATCTGAAAGTATATATGGTATCAAAAAAAAGTTAATGTTATCCTTACATTTTTCAACTCTGGGTCCTCCCACAGTCTTGCTTCTGTGCAACAACTTACATTAGCTCATATTAATTCTCTTGTTTTCTTTAAATGCTAAGAGGCACTAAATATCTAATGACAATGATGACTTCGTAGAGTTTTATAGGTGAAAGCTGCTTGGCAGAAAACAATGGACTAGTAAAGGTAAATAAACCAACACAAAAACAGTTCTCAGTCTCCATTTATTTCCATTCTCCCAAATCATAAACACTTAATGTGAGTTTCTGCAAGTGAAGATTTAATACGTGAATTTAACTGATACTTTTGTGTGAGTGCCTATTAAGACTTTGTGGTTTAGGGTTAAACTTTAATATTTTGGCTATTAGTACTTCATGGTACATTAATCACATTCAGTATCTTTTTATTACCCTGAAATTTCCCTCTGACTAAATTTTTTAAAAGAGAAAGAATAAAAGCCATAAATCCACAATGAGATCATAGGAAAGGCCATCAGATAATGAGATTTCAACTAATTTATGGTTGTATGGAAAGCATATAGGGGAGTGGTGTTACAAGTCATTGGGAAAAGATGCATATTTTAAAAAGATATTGGCAAGATCAGCTCATTATAAGAAAATATAGACTGGGGTTCCTTCCTTACACCACATCCAAAAATAAACTTGAGATGGAATATTTACATGTGAAAGAGACAATTACATAGCTAATAGGAGAAAATATAAGGTTATATTTTTGTGGTCTCAGAGTGGGGAAACAATCTTTTTGGCTTAATCTAGTCCAAAAAGTGTTCTCATTTTACAATTTATATAGTGTTTATTTCTCCTAAATCAAGAGAAAAGCCAGAACTCATTTCCAGAGAATCTTTCTTGATTTATGTATCAGTCCCAAGTGACACATAAATTTTCTTGAATACTTCTGATCCTTGAAGATCTGGTTTAACCAAGCCTGAAACACAATTTCACAGTCTGTGATTCTCTGGAACCCTCCTCATAATTTCTGAAAGCTGCTGAGACTTGGGTCTTTGGGTTTTTGTCATGTGTCAGTCCAGAAGGTACCCAACCCCATCACCAGTTTACATGCACATCCACGAAACAGACAACACATAGAAACACTCACATGTACTCACAACCAACATTTCTCACTTTGGCAATTTCACTCAAGATCTTAGGGAAGAAAATGGGTGGAGTTACTTTAAATTCCATACAGCTCTCTGTCATCCCAGCAGCTGCACCTCTTCCTTCTCTTTTTCTCCTAGATTGGCAGTATACTACTTTTATATCTCACTTAGAACTTTTCCATCGACTTACAGGTCCCTAAGGATCTTACCTTCTACTCTCAATCATTTGTTAAGAGGCTGTGTGTGTTTTTCCTCTGAATCAATACATTATTTTAAAAAACTCTGATGGCGACTACTACTGAGATTTCCCTACCTCTCACAAATATGTACTCAACTAACATCATATACAAAAAAAATTAGTGACTCTTTGTACTAAATTGTTTAAGAAAGAGAGCTGATAAGTAGGAACTGGGCTGGAATTAGTGTAGAAAGTAGAACCTGGTTAGAAGTACCAGACCTTACTCAACTGAGAACTGTCTGCTAACTTGTAATAATTAAAGTATTGGAACTGTCTGGTAACCTCTATGTACTAACTTTAGTTCAATTTGAAAATTCACTTTCTTCACCACCAGTAAGAAAGCACTCTAGAAAAATCAAACAAACCAAAAAATGAAAGAAGAAAAGGTGGAAGGAAGGAAGGATGGAAGGAAGGAAGGAAGGAAGGAAGGAAGGAAGGAAGGAAGAAAAGAGAGGAAAGAAACTGGTCTGAATGTCCAATATACTGAGGATAAATGGCTGTTGCCATTCTGGCTCCTCATCCTAAGGAAGGCAGACAAAGGCAGCATTTGGAAGGTTGAATTGACATGCAGGTGTCTCCAGGGGAGTACCTGGAGTATGCGATGCAGTTATTTATGCTCTCTATAGTCACCAAAGCCAGACGCCACGAAGGCAGACACAGCAAAAGATAGCAGAGAGAAGAACAAATCAGTGCTCATTGTGAAAAGCTAATTCCCAGGTACAAACAATATCTTTAGATATTTTAAAGACATTTAAGTGAATATATTTATGTTGAAATGCTAAATTTAACCAGCTGATGAACAAGTACCAACTCTTTAAAATTTATTTCATCTTGGAAATAAACTTTTATCTCTTGAATTTTTAAAACCAATGAGAATTATTAGTAAAAATAGACTAAATAATCCCAAATAAGAGGGAGAAAAATATTTTCAATATAAGTTATAGAAGAGATTCGTTTAAATTGTGAGATTTCAATGAGTTGATATTTAACATGGAATCCTGCCTCCCTATGGTCTCAAGAGCTTCCTTTGTGGAGGGAAGATGGCGGCGTGGTAGGAGGGAGCAGACCCTACTCCCCCTCTACACACGGGAGAAAAACCAGATCAATCTACGTAAAGATCAGAACAGACACGGAACAGTAATACAGCATATTGGAGAATAAGAGGTCAGAAATTGTAGCGGACACTGAAAAACAAGCGGTAAGGAGAGCTCTTCGGAACAATAAGAGCCCAGGGTTCCAGCGCGCGGAGAACGGGGCGGCCAAGGCCCCGGCCCGGCGCTCCGCCAAGCCTGCCCCAGGGCCCTGGGGAGGGAGCTGGGTCAGCCGCTGAACCGGCTGGGAGATCTCAGGGGCCACCGCGCGACTGCGCCCGAGCAAAAGTGGGTGCCCTGCGAGGGAGCGAAAGTGGGTGCACCCCACCAGGTCACTGCGCGACTTTGAACCGAGTTTTCCTGGTCGCCGCGCGACTACGAAAGCATAGGCGCCCCAAGAGAGACAGAGGCGCGGGCGAAGTGAGACAGCTGAATGAAAATAGACACCCTCAGGGGACCGCACACGGTCTCGGGCTAGTGGACACTCGCAAAAACATAGGCGCAGGCCACTGGAGACAGCTGTGGAGCCAGAGGCGCCAGTTCACCGGCGGGTTCACAACGCAGACAGCTCAGGCCCAAGGTGCAGGCGCCGGATAGCAGCTGGAACGCAGGCCTCTCTCAGATCCGAATGCAGGCAGCTGTGCCCGAACACTGAAAGCCTCCCAGGGACAAAGGCAGGCGGCTGTGCACGTCTGGAGAACCTAGCTCACACCCATAACCTCGGAGAAGTGCGCACACATCAGGAAGTTCAGATCACACGCTGGAAACCCTGTGGGGAGAGGTGCCCACTAACGCTGGGATACATAGCACAGTGAGGACTGAGTTCTGAACACAGAGAAAAGCAATAAGATCACCCCTCGGCCATTGCAGCCAGCAAGACCTGAAAAAAACCGGATGGCAAGTTTGAAAACAACAAGAGGGTTTTTTTTTTTTTTTTTTTTTTTAAATTAATAATTTTTTAATTTTTTTATTTCTTTAATATATTTTTATTTTTTTAAATATTTTGTTGTGCTTTGCTTGTTTTTTTTTTTTTTTTTCCTTTTTCCCCCCTTTGGCTGCTTATATTTGTGTGGGGGTGTCTGTGTGCGTGTCTCTTTTTTGTTTTGCCAGTTTGTTAGTGTCTTTTTGTTTGTAAGCCTGTATATCTATATGAGTTTTTAACTACTCCTTCTTCATTGTTTATATCTTCTTCTTTACTCCCCAACTCCTTTTGCCTTCCTTGAATTCCTTCTTCTCTTATCCCTTCTTCCTTTCTCTTCAATTTTTCTTTTCTACCTTCCTCTTGTTTCCCCTTTCTTCTTTTTTTTTATTTTCCCCCCTCTTCTTTTTGTAAATACACACGAGTGAGACAAAACAAACAAACAAGCAAGCCTGGAACTGTGGCGGGGGGAGATCCAGAGTTGGCCCCCAAAAGAGGGTATTCCAGCTGATGAGTCAGTGGAAGCAGTGAACAACAGGATATCCGAAGGAGAATCCACCATTGAATCTCACAGATATTCTACCACAGAAGGTCATACCACAAACCCAGGGAGCCAGAACAGATCAATTTAAGAAGTTGAGGCTAACAACAAGAGTCTTACAAACAATGGGAAGACAAAAGAACAATCCCCAAATGAAAGGAAAGGAGGAAGCTCAAGAAAGAATGCTAAATGAAACAGAGGCAACTCAACTATCAGATATCGAGTTCAAAGCAATGGTTGTCAGGAAGCTCAATGAGCTCTCAATGAGCTACCATAAACTACAGGGAAGTTATGATGAACTCACGGCAAACTATATCAACATGAAAAAGGAAATAGAAACTATCAACAAGGGCCAAGAGGAAATGAAGAACACAATCTCTGAACTGAAGAACACAGTAGAAGGAATGAAAAGCAGAATCGACGAAGCAGAAGATCGGATCAGCGAGTTGGAGGACAAAATAGAAAAAAATACTCAGAATGAGCAAGATAAGGAAAAGAGGCTTAGAAAGAATGAAGAGGGTTTAAGAGAAATGCAAGACAACATGAAACGGAATAATATCCGTATAATAGGAATACCAGAAGGAGAAGAACAAGAACAAGGGATAGAAAACCTGTTTGAAAAAGTAATGATGGAAAACTTCCCTCATTTGGTGAGAGAAAAAGCCACACAAATCCAGGAAACACAGAGAGTCCCAATCAAAAGGAACCCAAACAGGCCCACTTCAAGACACATCATAATTAAAATGGCAAAACTCCAAGACAAAGAGAGAATCTTAAAGGCAGCAAGGGAGAAAAAGGAAGTAACATACAAGGGGGCCCCAATCAGGTTAGCATCTGACTTCTCAATGGAAACGCTCCAAGCCAGAAGAGAATGGCAAGAAATATTCCAAGCAATGAGAACCAAAGGCCTGCAACCCAGACTACTTTACCCAGCAAGGCTTTCAATCAAGATAGAAGGCCAAATAAGGAGCTTCCCAAACAAAAGAAGTCTAAAAGAATACACCTCTACCAAACCAATGCTGCAAGAGATACTAAAGGGACTGCTTTAAGGGAAGAAAGAAAAAGACAGAGAGAGAAAGAGACAGAGGAACACAGGTACGAAAATGGCAATGAATAAATACCTATCAATAATAACTTTAAATGTAAATGGATTAAATGCCCCAATCAAAAGACATAGAATAGCTGAATGGATAAGAAAGCATGACCCACACATATGCTGCCTACAAGAAACCCACCTCAGGACAAAAGACATACACAGGCTCAAAGTGAAGGGCTGGAAACAAATTTTCCAAGCAAATGGTCAGGAAAAAAAAGCTGGGGTAGCAATACTCATATCAGACAAAATAGACTTCAAAAGAAGGGCCATAAAGAGAGACCCAGAAGGCCACTTCATAATACTCAAGGGAAGAATCCACCAAGAAGACATAAATATTGTAAATATATATGCACCCAACGGAGGAGCACCTAAATACATCAAGAAAATTTTAGAGGACTTCAAGAAAGATATAGACAGCAACACAATTATAGTAGGTGATTTTAACACCCCACTGTCAAAAATGGACAGATCTTCCAAACAAAATATCAACAAAGATATTGTGGCACTGAACAACACTCTAGAGGAAATGGACTTAACTGATATATATAGAGCCCTTCATCCCAAAGAAGCTAAATACACTTTCTTTTCAAATGCACATGGAACATTTTCAAAGATAGACCACATGATAGGACACAAATCAAGCCTCAACAAATTCAAGAAAATTGAAATCATACCAAGCATTTTCTCTGACCACAAGGGACTGAAACTAGAAACCAACCCCAAGGAGAAAAACCCAAAACCCTCAAAATCATGGAGATTGAATAGCATGCTATTAAACAATGAATGGGTCAAGAATGAAATTAGGGAGGAAATCAAAAAGTTTCTGGAAACAAACGATAATGAACTCACATCGACCCAAAACTTATGGGACACAGCAAAGGCAGTCCTCAGAGGGAAGTTTATAGCGATACAGGCCTATCTAAAAAAGACAGAAACATCTCAAACAAACAACCTAACCCTTCGCCTACAAGAACTCGAGGAACAACAACAAAGACAGCCCAGAGCAAGTACAAGGAAAGAAATAACCAAGATAAGAGCAGAATTAAATGATATAGAGACTAAAAGCACAATCCTAAAGATCAATGAATCCAGGAGTTGGTTCTTTGAAAAGATCAACAAAATTGACAAGCCTTTAAGCAGGCTCATCAAGAAAAAAAGAGAGAGGACTCAAATAAACACAATCAGAAATGAAAGAGGAGATATTACAACCGACACTGCAGAAATACAAAGGATTGTAAGAAATTACTATGAAGAACTGTATGCCAAGAAATTTGAAAACCTAGGTGAAATGGACAGGTTTCTGGAAAAATATAACCTTCCAAAACTCAATGAAAAAGAAACAGAAAGTCTGAACAGACCAATAACGGCTGGTGAAATTGAATCAGTAATCAAAACACTCCCGACGCACAAAAGCCCTGGACCAGATGGCTTCACAGGAGAGTTCTACAAAACATTTAAGGAAGAGCTAACCCCTATTCTCCACAGACTATTCCAAAAAATCCAAAATGATGGAAGACTCCCAAACTCTTTTTATGAAGCCAGCATCATCCTAATCCCAAAACCAGATAAAGACACAACAAAGAAGGAGAACTTCAGGCCAATATCGCTGATGAACATAGATGCTAAAATCCTCAACAAAATATTGGCAAACCGCATCCAGCAACACATTAAAAAGATCATACACCACGACCAAGTGGGATTCATCCCAGGGATGCAAGGATGGTTCAACATTCGCAAATCAGTAAATGTAATTTATCACATAAACAAAAGCAAAGACAAAAATCACATGATCATATCAATAGATGCGGAAAAAGCATTCGATAAGGTACAGCACCCATTTATGATAAAAACACTCAGCAAAGTGGGAATAGAGGGAGCATTCCTCAACATAATAAAGGCTATATATGAGAAACCTACAGCCAGCATCATACTCAACGGGCAAAGACTAAATTCTTTTCCACTAAAATCAGGAACAAGACAAGGCTGCCCACTCTCTCCACTTCTATTCAACATAGTATTGGAAGTATTAGCCACAGCGATTAGACAAGAAAAGGAAATAAAAGGCATCCAACTTGGAAAGGAGGAAACAAAACTATCATTGTTTGCAGATGACATGTTAGTATACATAGAAAATCCTATAGTCTCGGCCAAAAAACTGCTCGACCTAATAAATGAATTTAGCCAAACAGCCGGATACAAAGTCAATATCCAGAAATCAAAGGCATTTTTGTATACCAACAATGAAACAACAGAAGTAGAAATCAAGGAAAAAATACCATTTGATATAGCAAAAAGAAAAATAAAGTACCTAGGAATAAACCTAACCAAGGAGGTAAAAGACCTGTATGCAGAAAACTACACAACACTGAAGAAAGAAATCAAGGAAGACACAAATAAATGGAAACACATACCGTGTTCATGGATCGGAAGAATTAACATCATCAAAATGTCCATACTTCCCAAAGCAATCTACAGATTCAATGCAATACCTATTAAAGTACCAATGGCATATTTCACAGATATAGAACAAACTCTTCAAAAATTTATATGGAACCATAAACGACCCAGAATAGCGGCAGCAATCTTGAGAAAGAAGAGCAAAGCAGGAGGGATCACAATACCTGATATCAAAATGTATTACAAGGCCACTGTAATCAAAACAGCCTGGTACTGGCATAAAAACAGGCACGTCGACCAGTGGAATAGAATAGAGAGCCCAGAAATAAACCCTAGTGTCTATAGTCAATTAATATTCGACAAAGGGGGCAGCAACATAAAATGGAGTAAAAATAGCCTCTTCAACAAGTGGTGTTGGGAGAACTGGACAGCTTTGTGCAAGAAAATGAAACTCGAGCACCAACTTACACCATACACAAAAATTAATTCAAGGTGGATAAAAGACTTAAGCATAAGCCGTAACACCATTAAAGTCCTAGAAGAGAACATAGGCAGGAAAATCTCAGATATTACACGCAGCAACATTTTTACTGATATGTCCCCTAAAGCAAGGGACATAAAGGAAAGAATAAACAAATGGGATCTCATCAAAATAAAAAGCTTCTGCATGGCCAAGGAAAACAGTATTAAAATAAAAAGAGAACCGACTGTGTGGGAAAACATATTTGCCAATGATATCTCAGATAAGGGTTTAATCTCCAAAATATACAAAGAACTTACACGACTCCACTCTAAGAAGACAAGCAACCCAATTAAAAAATGGGCAAAGGACTTGGGCAGACACCTCTCCAAGGAGGACATACAGAGGATCCAGAGACACATGAAAAAATGCTCGATATCGCTAGCTATCAGAGAGATGCAAATTAAAACAACAATGAGATACCACTTGACACCAGTCAGAATGGCCCTCATAAACAAAGCAACAAACAGCAAGTGTTGGAGAGGTTGTGGAGAAAAGGGGACACTACTGCACTGCTGGTGGGAGTGCAGACTGGTACAACCACTATGGAAAACAGTATGGGTTTTTCTTAAAAAACTAAAAATGGATATACCTTTTGACCCAGCAATTCCATTGCTAGGACTATATCCTAAGAACCCTGAAACACCAATCCAAAAGAAACTATGCATCCCTATGTTTATAGCAGCACAATTTACAATAGCCAAGTGTTGGAAGCAACCTAGATGCCCATCAGTAAATGAATGGATCAAAAAACTGTGGTACATTTATACAATGGAATTCTATGCAGCAGAAAGAAAGAAGGAGCTCATACCCTATGCAACGGCATGGATGGAACTTGAGAGCATCATGCTAAGCGAAGTAAGCCAGGCAGTGAAAGACAAATACCATATGATCTCACCTTTAACAGGAACCTAATCAACAAAACAAAGAAACAAGCATAATATAACCAAAGACATAGAAATTGGGAACAGGCTGAAAGTCACCAGAGGGGAGAGGGGAGGGAATTTCAGGGGAAAAGGGGAAGGATTTACAGAAACAAGTAAAAAGGACACATGGATAAAAACTATGGGGGGGTGGAAATGGGAGGGAAGGGCTGGGGTGGTGGGTTGGGGTGAGAATAAAAGACAGAAAACTGTACAAGATCAACAATTAAAATAAAAATTAAAAAAAAAAAAGAGCTTCCTTTGTAAGAGATTAATACTATTTATTAAAATCTATCATGCTTTATCAATTTTAGCATCCATTTGAGTTTTTATAACCCAAAGAATAGTTGGAAAAGATAATTTAAAAATTCTACTCTCAGAGCATTAACCTTTGAAAAACTTGTATTCATTCTCATCATCCTTATAAAATGCCATGATATCTTATCCACTAGTAACGTAATCTTACTCTGTGTGATTTGAGGGCAGAAGCACCCAATTAGCACGTTGTGCGGATGCTGGGGTATTCCACTGTGGCTTCTGACACTGGTACCCTGGATTCTGGCTTAGTTGGTCTTGAATGATAAACCATCTGCTAACTTTACACTGCATAGGAAAAAGATAAGACAGACTCTTCATTAAACTGTCTATTGTCAAATGTATTTGAACTGGCAAACTTCCAAAAGTCAGAGGTTCCCCTCAATTTTACATTTAAGAGTAAATGAGCTCTTCTACTTATCTTTATCACAGACATGCAAACCTTTAAAAATGGCTCATGTATTATTCAAATAGAGGATGGTGTACTTTCATCTGAAAGAAAAATGTGGATTCAGTAAGTTCTACTAATAAAAATAATATCGATATTTTGTTATTAAACAAAATTATTAGTTATGTAAAGCCCTCAACCATTTTATGTAACTGTATAATGAGAGCACATAATTTCTTATGATTTTTAAAAATAATTAATTTATTTTTTAAATTGTTGTTCAATTACAGTTGTCCCCATTTTCCCCCACCATAACCCCCTGCCCCAGACATCACTACCTCCCATCTTCAATCCTACCCCACTTTGGTTTTGTCCATGTGTCCTTTATACATGTTCATTGACAACCCTTTGCCTTTCCCCCCATTATCTTCTCCCTCCTCCCCTCTGGTTACCGTTGGCTTGTTGTTTATTTCAATGTCTCTGGTTATATTTTACTTACTTGTTTGTTTGTTGATCAGATTCCACTTATAGGTGAGATCATATGGTATTTGTTTTTCACCACCTGGCTTATTTCACTTAGCATAATGCTCTCCAGATCCATCCATGCCATTTTGAAGGGTAGGAGCTCCTTCTTTCTTTCTGCTGCATAGTATTCCATTATGTAAACGTACCACAGTTTTTTGACCCACTCATTTACTGATGGACACTTAGATTGCTTCTAACACTTGGCTATTGTAAATTGTGCTGCTAGGAACATTGGGGTGCATAGGTTGTTTTGAATTGGTGTTTCAGGGTTCTTAAGGTATAACTCCAGCAATGGAATTGCTGAGTCAAAAGGCAGTTCCAGTTTTAGTTTTCTGAGGAAATTCCATACTGTTTCCCACAGTGGCAGCACCAGTCTGCATTCCCACCAACAGTGTACTAGGGTTCCATTTTCTCCACAACCTCACTAGAACTTTTAAGTTCAGTAAAAAAAAAAAAAAAAAAAAAAAAATGACCTCTTCTCTTTTTAAAAAATTATGAGATGTAGTTTCTACTTTTATATCATAACAGTTTACACCAACAAATGGAGGCCTCAAGTCTCCCACAAAAAGAAGCAAAAAAAATGAATAAACAACGACAAACCAATAAAAATAATTCTGGGAAATCTCTGTGCTATATAGCAAAGAGGCAGAAAAAAAGAACCTTGGTTGGATGCAACAATGGCTCAACATATACAAATCAATAAATGAGATATGCCACATTAACAGAATAAAGAATAAAATCATACGATCACCTCAATAGACACAGAAACAGCATTTGACAAAATTCAACATTATTTTGTGATAAAAGCTATCAACAAGTTAGGCATAGAAAGAATGTATCTCAACAGAAAGGCCACCTATGGCAGGTCAACAGATAAGGTACTAAATAGTGAAAAGCCAAAAGACTTTCCTCTAAAGTGAAGACCAAGACAAGAATAACTACTCTAGTCAATCCTATTCAACATAGTATGAAAGATCTAAACAGGGAAGTTAGGCAAGAGAAAAATAAAAGACATCCAAATCACAGAGGGAGAAGTAAAATTGTTTCTGTTTGCAGATGACAGGATTCTATATACAGAAAATCCTAAAGACTCTACCAAAAAAGTGTTAGAAGAAATAAACAAATTCAGTAAAATTTCCGGATACCAAATTAACCTGCAAAAATTAGTTGCATTTTTATACACTAACAAGGACTATTTGGAAGAAATTGTACATTTTTAATTTAGAGTAGCAATAAAAACAATAAAATATTTAGGAATAAAATTAACCAAGGAGGTGAAAGACCAATATATATCCAATAAGTGGATAATGTTCAAAATATATTGAGTGCTGTCCTGCAAACCAAAGGGTTGCTGGTTTGATTTTTAGTCAGGACACATGACTGGGTTGTGGGCCAGGCCCCCAGTAGGGGGCATGCAAGAGGCAACCACACACTGATGTTTCTCTCCCTCTTTTTCTCCATCCCTCTCTCTCTGAAAATGAATAAATAAAAGCTTTTACACACACACACACACACACACACACACGGAACTCATATAATTCAACAGCAAAAATGCAAATAATACAGGTAAAAATGGGCGAAGGACCAGAATAGAGGTTTTTTCTCAAAGATGACATGCAAACAAACAATAACCACATGAGAAGATAATCAACATCACTAAACATCAGGGAAAGGCAAATCAATCCCACAATAAAATATCACCTTATACCCACTTGGCCAGCTGTTATAAAAATGGCAGATGAAAAATGTTGGTAAGGTTGTGGAGAAAGGGAAACCTTTGTACACTATTGGTGAGAATGTAAATTAATGTATTTTTTTGAAACAGTATGGAAGTTTCTCAAAAATTAAAAATGGAAGTATGATATCATCTAACAATCTTGCTTCAGAGTATATATCCAAAGCATTATTAACAGTAGCTAAGATACAGAAACAATGTAAGTGGGTGTCAACAGAAAAATAAAGAAAATGTTGCATATATAATAGAATATCATATAGTTATGAACAAGGAGAACATTCTGCCATTAAGAAAAAAATAGATAAAATGGGAGAGCATTGTGTTAATTCAAATAAACCAGATGAGGAAAATACAGTACTTGTAGGTATTACTTATATGTGGAATATTTTTTAAAAAGCAAAAAACAGAAATACACACAACACACATACACAAAAAAAACTTCTGTAAATAAAGAACAGAATGATGGTTACAAGGTAGAGGCTGCGTTTGGGAAATATGGAAATGTGGGTCAAAAGGAACAAACTTTTATTTATAAAATCAACATGTTCTGAGGACATAATGTACAGGATGGGAGACAGTTGTTAATTATAGAGTATTGTATACTTGACATTTGCTGAGTTAATTTTAAGTCAAAATCTTAAGTCAATCTCACCACACAAAAAAAAGTTAAATGTATGAATTGATAGGTGTATTAATTAACTTCATTGTGCTAATCATTTTACAATGTATATGTATGTCAAATCCTCATGTTTTATACTTTAAATATATACAATTTTAATGTCAGTTTTCCACAGTTATGCTCAAAAACATAACAAATTTTATTGTAAACAATAAAATTGCTAAATTTGTTTCTTTATATTTATTGAAAATAAATTTTATTTGTAAAAATATAATTAATCCAAAAATTAATTTTACTTATTTTTGTTCTTTTAAGTTAATGTAGAGTTCACCTTTAAAATATCCAAAAGTTACTATGAGTCTTGGAAGACCAAAGCTCTATTGTAGCAGCTTTATCCCTAATAACACTCCAATGACTAACTTTAGTTCATGACTGAGAAATGTAGGAAAAAGTCAATATATTGCTGGTGGAAATCAAGTTCTTCCCCTGGATCACCACAAAAGCATTTCACAGACACAGGCATGGGAGACTGTGGTGTGGCAAGGTTTACCTGGGTGGAAATTTGCCCCTGGGTATTCAGTGTTCCATCTCCCTCTGTCCCGCCATGGAAGAAGCCCAATCACATCCTCAGCAAGGCCAAAACAAAGGCCAATGTCCAGAGTTTCTGATTCATATTAAAATATAGTCCTTTGGAGCCTGCATAGTCTGCTTGGGACCGCACAGCCCTAGATCCATAAGGTTGTGCACATTCCCAGGCAAGAGAGAGAGTACACAAATGAACCAGGGTGGGAGTGGGTCACTGAGAAAGAGAAAGAGAGAGAGAATAAACTTCTTTGTTCGCCTGGGGTTATTATATCCAGGAGCTCTTTCGAAATAACCAATCAACTTCCCAAGCTTTCATGGGCTTCTGATAGGTCCACCTCCTAACTAGACTAATAGGCCTCTATGGGCAAGCACCTCACCCTGTGCGCCCCCAACAATCTGGTATTAGAAGGCAGATAGTGCTCCTGGGCATATTTTGTGGGCTCCTAAAGTTAAGTATCTTAGGCAGCAGTCCCCTGAATTGTGCAAATGAGTCTGTGAATAGTACAGCTTCCTGGCTAAGCAGGCTGATGCTCCCCAGTTATGAAGCTCAACATCTAATTCCCTTTGCTCTCTTTCTTATTAATAACTAGTTTACTACCTATGGTAAGAAAACTAAGATAGTTAAATATATTTTTATAGTATTTCAAAAGTTTAAGAGGAATGAAAAATCAATCTATCAAATGTAAAATCTAATAAAGATGCTTTGTTTGATTTTGAAACGTCTAATCCGTTTTTACATCATCTATAAGTGAGCTGACTGAAGAAATTGAGATCCTTTTTTATTAAAGCTTTATTTTAAAAGTTTCAATATTTGAATGATAAAACAGTCAGCCAAAGGTTTCTACATTCTAAAGAAGTTTTGCGTTAAACTGGAGAAATGTTCATTACAAAATACAAAACATGACGCTGTAGCTCTCTGACGAAAGCGGCTCTGGAGTCAGGTAGAAACACAGACTGAGAGCAGAGACAGGGAAATCCATTTCAAGTTAGAAGGGCTTAAGCCTGTAATGGATTTTGATGAAATCATAAATTTCACAGCAGAAGTGAGCACTTTTAATTTGTTACTGTGGTTTTGTTTATAAGACAAGAAGCAAAGGTATGATAAATAATATAAACTGGCTGTTAAACATTCAAAGGATATAGAAACCAACAATCAGGAGGTTTACTTTAATTAACACTTTAATCTTAACTTATTTACCAATATCATTTTCTTTTGTAGTCTTACCTTAAGAAGCTGCTTGAAGGTCTGGCAACAGGAGGCAGGCTGGGGGTCAGAAGGAGAAGAGATAGGATGAAAGGGACAGAGAAAGAATTTCAATCACATGAAAATTTTTAAATGTTTTAAAATAAAAATTAAGTGTAATCAGTTTGTGTCATAGTTATAATTTTAGTCTCTGGCTATGTTTTCATGAATAAATAAAAGGTGTTACAACCAAGTATATTTTCTAATTTCTGTCTCATTGGATAAAATTTTATTTCATTTTCCCAGTGAAACTTCAGGTATGTAAATAGTTTTAGATGTAATGCAAGTCGGAAAAGCAGCATACTTTGTTTCCTCCACTTGTGAATTTAGGTTAACAAAAGATACATTTTTAGGAACAAAAGAAATATATGTCTAAAATATATATGTATACGTACACACACACATATATGTGCAAGTCTGTATGCATCTCTACAAATTCACAGTGGAATTGAATTGATAAGGGTTTCTTAATGACACTATTCAGTGGGAAAAAATTAGAGATTCTGAGAACAAAGAAAATAAATAAACCCTGCTGAAAAACAGTTATTGCCCCCAACCACCACTTGATGTGCTTTATTTCATGGATTGTAATTTTCTGTGAGGCTCTTGGGGTGGAACAGATTCTGTTTTCATGGCCAGGGAGGTGTCCGAAGGCAAGGGAGGTGGAGGAGGAAGCAGGTTCAATGGCGAAACCAAAGGAAGAGCCCCTGAGGCCAAGTTCAGTCCCCCTCTGAGATGCTGGAGGAGACTGGCTCAGATGGAATACCTTTTGGCATTGCTCTGGCTAGCAGGCTCTCAAACCTGAAACCTAGCCAATCACAGCAGTCCCTGCCTTGCATTTCAGAGTTTAGTCTTACACTTTGGCCATGAGTTTATAATGAAAATATGCTATTTGCTGTTTGTAGAAAGAGAAAAGTTAACTGGCAATCTGGATTTTTCTAAGCTGTCAATTATCTCTTGAATCTAGGAGTATTTTCCATTTCCTTCTTTTACAGAGTGACACTTTGCTTACCCACAGGTCAGTCTTCACCCTCTCTTTTAATCATCTGACATTTCTATAACAAGAGCTGAAACATACAACTTTTAGAAAATTTTGTTATTGCCAATCAAATCACATTCTCAAATTAAGCGCAATGTTCCTTTTAAAAATCTCATTAGTGTTACTCTCTTAGAATTACTTCAAAATGCAAAACACCTACTTCCAGGCGTAATTGGTCTAAATCAGAATCAATGACAGCTTATCATAATCCTTTGCAATGTCACAGGGATGTCCAACCTGCGGCTATGAATGCGGCCCAACACAAAATTGTAAATTTACTTAAAACCTTTTCTTGGCTGATCAGTTTTCATTAGTGTTTGTGTATTTAATGTGTGGCCTAAGACAACTCTTTTTCTTCCAGTGTGGCCCAGAGATGCCAAGAGGTTGGACACCCTTGAAGTTTTTCTCATGAATCACTCCTGAATTTATTCAATGCAATGCAGATTTATTTGAATTGTAGAAAGTAAGGGGCAGTTCAACCATGATTGTGTCCTGAGCCATAGGGAACAGTTCCACGTGGCATGGTGAATGTAGCTCAGCTCCTGACTAGGAAAACCAGTGGGGATCGAGTCAGCACACAGGACCCAAGCCCAGGGATAGGTTTCCCCATGGGGAATCGGGCCTGCATTGTACCTAAGCTGCTTTGTGACTTGCTTTTTGCTAAAACTCCCTCACCCTGAATTGAAGCAGCAAATGTTTACTGTATATCTTTAAAAATGACTTCATAAAATCTATGCTAAACCTCCCACGGATGAGTGTAACCAGTTCAGCCACGTTTTCCTTTGCGTTTCCAAATATCCTTTTTCTTTGTAGTAATTAGCAACTTCCTCTCCTTTGTTTTCTGTAAAAGGTAATCACTTAAAGCAAACCTGTGCATAGTAGATGAGGACCATCCTCGAATGTAAGATGCCCAGAAAAGCAATGAGAGTTTGTCCAGGCAGGGGTCAGGGCCCTCTCTTACTCAGATGGACCCTGTGAGCCTCAGAGGACTTGTGATCTTTTAGAAAAGCAGACTCGTACATTTTGAAGGGAAAACAGAAAAAAATTCACAAAAAATAGATAAATTTCAGTTGATATAATGGAGGAGATTGGTGTTTTTTGTTTTCCTGATTGTGACTATGTGAGCAGAGTCCCCCTTCCCCACTTGTGTATTATGCTCTACCTAATTGAGCACTGCAAAATCCATTCCTAGGCAGGTTTTCTCAGTTCTTGGTACCTATCAGCCAGGTCTACAGGTGCATGTTGAACAACTCTTTTCTTCTCCAAGAAAGAATACTATTTTCCTGACCAGGCCATGCTGAGAAGGGACCTATACAATTGATCTAGAAGCAATTAGGGGAAGTAGGAGAAGATGATGAGGAATACAACATCATCTTGAGAGGGATCCACCTTGGGTGAATCCCTTGCATATGTTTAGATAATGGGGGGGGCGGGGGGGCTGTTATGAAGGGTGGGGATTTAACCCTGCCAGCTGATAGGGTTCCAGATTCCCAAGTGCGTCCTTCCAAATGTCTCTATCCAGGCTCATAATTCTAGGTCTTCCCTATCAGGGTTCAGAATTCAATATAGTATAATTTTACAGGAATATGAATTTAGCAACTCAAACTCTCATACTGCCGAATCTTGAACTTGGTTTTGAACACATTCTGCTCTTCTGCTGAAGATCTATCTGAGTATCTTTAAATGCAACAAAATGTTGCTTCTGGCTTTCACTCTGTTACCTTATTTAATAGCTGTCTATTATCTTTTTAGAGCCTTTTGGCCACTAACATTAACTAGTGAATTTAATAATATTATAGTTATTATTAACCTCATATTTTCTGTGAATAGCTATTACATAACCCATCATTATCTCTTCACTTGTACTCCAAACTACCACAGATGGTGAAAAGTGAGGTGTTGATAACCTCCACTGGCCTCTCTGGATTTTGGAAACAATGTATACCATACTTGGAATCTGCTTTACTCATATATGAAGGAACTCAGAAGGCTGTCAGTATTGAATGTGCCTGGAAAGAGCTGGTTCTGCACTAGTTTCAGGCTGTGGTACAAGTAACCTACCCCTTGGTTCCCACAGCTTAGCAGATTTCATGGTGCAGGAAGTGATTTTGGTTGAAATGTTCATCATGTTCAATCCCTGGCAAGCCACAGGGAAAACTACAGAGTAGATCTAGGTATTGGAGCAAAGCTGTACCATCTTTAGCAAAGAACTATGCACCACTTGAAAAACAACTTCTTACATGTTTTGGACCATCCTAGAGACTTAACAACAAAACAAATACTATCTATTGACAATGGGGTAAGAGATGCCCATGAAAGAGCTTGATATTGTCACATCTACCAAATCATTTTTAGGTCAAGCACCATAACATTGATTCTGTACTGGAAATAACACATTTGCTATTGAGCCCAACCAATTCTAGAGCATATGATTATATTATGTGGATAGGTAACCAAGATCTCCCATGACCTATGTCACTTTCCCTGACACTTATTTTTCAGCTCACGTCTATGACCCTGAGGAGGGTTCCCTATTACCAGATGACACAGAAGGTAAGAAATCTGGTCCTGTCTCATGAATGGATCAATTCCACACATTGCTAAGTGGTGGACAGCTGTCACACCACTGCTTCATGGAGGCATGACCCTGAAAGATGCTGATGAAGGAGAAAACTGTCAGGAGGTGGAGCTTTAAGAAACACCTGTGGTCATTAACTTCATGTTGAAAGTGCTGTCAGAGGATAGAGAAATTTAGAACTGATGGTAGAAAGAGGAAAAATATGAGGTTGAGACCAACTGCTATGTGAGAGTATAGTTTATTTCACTTCATTTTTAAAAGAAATTGTGATTGGCCACTGGTATATGATGATTGTGCGAGTTTTCTATTGATGCATAACTAATTATCACTCAACTGGAGGCTTAAAAACTATCTCACAATTCTGTATGCCAGAAGGAATGAAAAGCTGCCAAAACTGTGTTGGCCAACTTGGACATTTATCTGGAGGTTCTGGGAAGAAAGTCTTCTGAGCTTGTATAGGTTGTTGGGACAGAATTTAGTTCCTTACAGTTGGAGAATGAATATTCTTATTTTCTGGCTGGCTATTGGCTGGAAATTGCTCTTGGCTCCTAGAGGTTGGTTATGGGCTAACTTGTGTCCTACAAAATTTCGTACGTTGAAATTCTCACATTCAGTACTTTAGAATGTGTTGGATTGAGAGATAGGGTCTTTAATGAGGTAATTAAGGTAAAATAAATTCATATAAGTAGGTCTTAATCAAATATGACTGCTGTTCTTATGAGAGAAGATTTAGACATTTTTGGAAGATTATATAAAGACACATGGAGAAAAGATGGCTATTTGTTAAAGAGACAAGCTTCAGAAAAAGGGGGAAAAAAGCCTGATGATACCTTAATCTCAGATTTCTAGCCTCCAGAACTATGACAAAACAAATTTCTGGTATGTAAGCCCATTGTCTGTGGCCTTTGTTATGGCAGCCCTAGCAAAATAAAACAAAGCTGCTCTCTTGTTCTTGCACATGGCCTCTTCCATCTGTGATCCAGCAAAAGTGTATTGAAATCTTCTTGTGCTTTAAGTATTTCTGAATTTTCCTTCTGCTCCCAGCTAGAGAGACCTCTCTGCTTTCCATGTAACTACAAGTGATAATTCCACTGAAACGCCTGCCATTACAGAGCAAAGATCTCCCTTCTTCCTGTTTCTAATAAAGCGTCCCTTGCTTCCTTCTGAGCACTTACCACAAGGGCTCATAAAATCTATATTTCTATTGACAATCTGTTGAAGACAATTTTAGGCATTCTCTATCATATTTTCAAGTTTCCTTAAATTTCTTTTAGTCTCCATCCCCTTGATTCCAAAGCCTCCCTCACATGTTTATGTATTTGTACAGCAGCATCCACTTCCAGATATCAAAACGGCCTATACCAATCAGAATTGAAACAGAGAGGTAGAACCTGTAGAAAATGTGTGTGTGTGTGTGTGTGTGTGTGTGTATGTATTTAATAGGTTGATCATAGATGTATGGTAAGATAGGAAAAGGATAGAGATAGATGATGATGATAGATAGATGATAGATAGATAGATAGATAGATAGATAGATAGATAGATAGATAAACATGGTTGTAGGAACTGCCTAATAATGTCTAAAATTCACAGAGCAGGTAGTAAGAAAGAGGCAGGCTTAAAACCATGGCATAGGCTAAAACTGTCATTCACAAGAAGGGAAGCCCACAAGCAGTGGAAGTCTGGGGGAACAGGCCTAAGGTATCCCCCCAAGAGGAATTTCTTCTCTCTTGGAGAAATGTCAGCCCTCCTTTTAAGGTTTTACAACAGACTAACCCAGTCTCACTCAAATTATGCAGAATAACCCCATTTACTTAAAGACACTCTATTAGGAGCTTTAATTACATCTACAAATTACCTTCAAAGCAACATCTGGAGTAGTGCTTGAATAACTGAGAACTCCAGCCCAGCCAAGCTGACACATCAAAAAAGCCATCACAGTGCTAGTGCTCTCTGTATGTGCCCTTCGTCCTCACCCTTCCCACAGGGGCAGCAAGCATCCTACCGTCAACATTTGGGGTTTAATTGAAAGCCAAGGGTATGGAAATTCGGAGAATTCTCGCCCCCCCAGAAAGTGCCCTGCACCATCCACAGAGAGGACTTCGAGGATAAACACCCCAGCTTCCTCACCCTCAGGAGGAGCAATGCCCAGCAGGACAGCAGGACCGAGGTCTGTTGCCATCAGCTGCGGTATGCTCAGCACCTCCTTCCTCTCTGTCTCACATCCCCCCTTCCTACCAGTGCTTCCTGAAACTTCAGGAATAAACCACTGACACTCAAACTGGTGCCTCAAGTTTTGCTTCTGGAGTAATTCTTACTAAGATGGTTCTTTTCAGTGTTGTTCTCTCAGCAACTAACTAAATTAATCAGCATTTTTTTGGTTGCAAAGAGCGCAAACCAATTCTGATGAACTTGATATGTACAAGATATCACGGCTGTGCAGCAAGGCTGTCAGATGGCTCCAGAAATGAAGAAAAGCCGAGATAACTAGGCTCAGAAAATGATAGAAGCGAAGGGAAGTATGTGATTGAGAACAAAAACATGGTCACGATTCTCCCTTAAAAGCTCTCTGCTTAGAAAGCCCCAGTCACTGACCACTCAGTACAGTACCCTGGGCTCCCCATTGCCACCTTCACAATGGATTTGTCTGTCTTCGTATCTCTGTTCCTTTTTTTCAGTGGGGGCATCTAACTGCAGACACAAAGTCAAATGGCCACACTTGGGCAGCTAGAGATCAAGAACAGCACGAACAGCCTTCTCAAGAGAGAAAGTTAATACGGTGGGTAGCGAAGGAAAGACCAATGTCCTCTATATCCACGGTAGTTTTTGCAGGGGACCCCCTGCCATCTCATGCATCTCATCTCAGTGTGTGCGGTGCAAATACCGGATTCTTAGAAAAAGAATTCCAACTTCCACCCATCTTGCCTGTGTCTTAGGAGCATGCTCACTCGAGCTTTAGCTAACACAACATTCTGCGCGTGCACGTGTACACACACACACACACACACACACACACACACAAAGCTGGGGCAGCCTGAGGTAAAGATCATTTTACAGAATTCGACTAGTGACCTCTCTCTTCTTCCATCCTCTGTATGTAAAACAAGCTTGAAGAAGACTAAATGTCAGGAATAACTGCTTCAGGAATTGTGGCATGGGTTCTGTAACTGGATAAAATTGGTAGGATATTTTAGACCTCCCAACATGAACTAGCAGTGCTTGAGTGTTACGTGCCAAACTAACTATTGAAAAAAGACGTATGGAAGGGATGGAAGCAGAGCGGCAGTCGGCGCTATTCGGGTCACGGTTAGGTGAGATCTGGGGTGAGGCTGAAGGGAGGGCGAGAGAGAGTGTAAGAAGATCTTTTATAAACAGATTCATAGGCCTGAAACCACCCAAAACAAGCTGTTGATGAGAGCCATGACTTAGGGTAACCTTCAAGGATATTATTTAAAAAGAAAAAAGAGAAAGAGAAAAAAGAGAGAGAAGGAGGTAGGGGAAGAAGGGAGGGAGGGAGATAAAAAGAGAAAGAAGGAGAGAAAAATAACATGGCCTGCATTTCAAGCACACAGAAAGTCTAGATGAGCATATTTTATCTAAAGTGCGTTTATGTATTTTGTGCACCAAAAACTCTTCTGTTTTTCAAGTAGTCAATATAATTTTCTGCTTTATTATAAAGCCTAATATCTCTCTTCAGTTTTTCCACATTCCCCAAACAGGATGCACTAGACCAAAGTTCTCACAAATCATTAAATCTCCCAGAACATTTCAATTAATTGTTGTTTTTTAAAATAATTCAAAAGGGTTTAAAAAGCCTCTTGCTCTGAATTTTAAAAAACAACATAAAATACTTTTTTACACTGTGTTAAGGACTCAGCTGGATGTGGACATAAAATCAAAAAATGTTTTCGAGAAACTTAACCATTTAGAAAAACATGCATAGATGATTACAACACAGTGCATCAGATGTTGTCACAGAGCCACAGGGTTATGATGGGAGAATCACATAACTCAAAGAACACAAATGAATGCAAAGCAAACCACAAGCAAGCAAACAAGTCCTAAAATGTGTAATGGGAAGTTGAGAAACTTATGTCTGAAGAAATAATCAAAGACAAGACCAGGGAGGTCCTCATGTGCAAAGTGAAGGAATGTGCATGGTAGCAGACAGTGAGGAGCATTAAAAGATTTAACTGTAAGAATCGTACTGTCACATTTGGATTGACATTTGAGATGGAACTGCAGGGAATGTGTTTGACAGAACAGGCTGAGGACAGAGAATATAGGCTATTGCAACAGTTTCAATGAGAACAAACAACACCTGAACCAAGAAAGAGGTAGAAAGAATGAAGCAGCAGGTATTCATTTGGAAATACTTAGAAGTTAAAAAAGTAAGTCAGGTCTTGGCTTTGGTGCAAGCGGGGGTGAGAATGTTCGGGTTAGGACAATTGGCAGTTCTCTTTGCTTAGGTGATGTACCGATGGTGTTTCAGTGGAACTGAGGTGATCATTTTTTGTGGGGGAAAAGAAACATACATCTTTGAGCCTGAAAGTCTGTAGTGTTTGATATGCCTGTGTATTTACAGGCAGTTGGAAAACTAAGGGAAATTAGGGGCTAAAGACAAAGGCTAGCAGTCGTTACTGTGTTTAGTAGACTGATGGCCCCTCTCCCCAAATCTCCAAAATCTGTAAAAATGTATTTTATATGGGAAAGGAGACTTTGCAGATGTGATTAATTTATGAATCTTGAGATAGGGAGATTATCCACGTAGCAAAATGTAACCACTAGGTACAGGAAAGATATAATCGAGAAGGCTCAAGAAGGAGATGTGAAGGAAAGAGAGGTGATAGGAAGAGAGATTTGAGGATCTCTCTGCGGGCCCTGGCAAGGGAGAACAGCAGCCAGCAGGTGGGCTCTAGAGGGGGCAAAGGAGCAACGGCTTGCCTAGAGCCCCCAGAAGGAACTCGGACCTGCCAGCACTTTGCGTTCAGGACTTCTGACCCACAGAACTGTAAGGAAATGCATTTGTGTTGAGCCACTTCAATTGTGTTTAGGGGATGTGGAGAAATTAAACCACTGAGTTTGTGGTGATTTCTTATATAAGCAATGGGAAACAACTACAAACACCATATAAGTGTGGTTTGAAGGAGAGGGTGAATATTGAGAAATGGTGGTAAAATAAAGCACTGGAGAAAGTCAGCTTTTAAGAAGATAGAGGAGGAAAAGTGAATGCGTGGTTACAACTTCCCAAATTAGAATTTAGATCACACATTTTTAAAATTGACAACACACATTTCAAATTTCGATTGAATATGGAAGGGAAAGAGAAAGAAATTCGGTAAACATAATAGATTCAGCTACTTTTCATGTGATATTCTCTTACATTCATTTGATGGAGAAAAATATTGTTTTGTTTTTTATAAAGGGGAAGTTATTTGATCTCACACTCTTTTTTAAAAGAAAATGAAATGAAAACAAAGTGAAATTAACTTCCCGCAAAAAATTTGCAAATTTTCCTGGGTGCAGCTTGCTGGACCAAGTTTCTAGGGATCATAGACTACTGTTATACACTTCCTCAATTGGAAAAGTACAAGAGTAGGTTATTCGGGAAAAAAATGAATGACTTCTCTCTAGGACGCTCTGTCCTTGCCCAAGAGTCTATATTTAGATAAATAGTCTCTGTTAAGTAAAGGTCAGAAATCTGTGGCTGTGGCTGCAATATTAGGACTCACTGGCCCTAACAAACGAATGTGTGAAAGAATGTCATGTAAAAGGAAACTAAAGGCACCAAGCATTTCTCAACACTTTTCCCTCCCATTCCTCCCATTGAATCTATGTTACCGTTTTCTGCCAGTATCAGAATCAAACAAGTAGTGTGGGCATCTGGAGAGCGAACTCGCAGGAGGCCAAGAAAAACATGAGCTAATCTTGTAGGTTTCCCAGTCATTTGCTTTTCAAAGTAAGAAACAGTCAGGAAGGTGAAAGCCTCGGCTGGTGGTTTCAGCAACAACCTCCAAGTGAACACGTATGATCCTTTTTCTGAAGACTGACATTCACTCATTGATGAATATTTTTCTGGCACAAAGAAGAAATGTAATTAAACTTCTCTTTCCTAATAAGACCAGACCCTGGATATTTAACACTACAGGCTTGTGTTAGGGCCAAGGAATTATCAGATGGAAGCTGTTCAGGTGGAGAGTGGTAGGCAAGTTCCTTCAAAGTCTGGTCCCCACTGGCTTCTCATCTTCCTCTCCTGCTAATTTCTTCATTCAAGTCATACCAAGTGATTTGAATCACACGGCTCCATGTCTCAAAACCTCACACATTTTTTTGTCTTGGTTCCAGAGCCCCTGCCTCAGTGAGGTATCCCTGATTTTCTCCAGTATGACTAAGCACTCGTTTCATGGATCTAGACTTGTGCTGTCCAGTAGGGCATCCACGAACCATGTGCTAGTACATAGCACTTGAACTGTGGCTGGTCCAAATGGAAGTACACTGTGGAAGCATAAAATACATGCCGGATTCCAAAGACTTCATAAAGAAAGAGAGTGTAAAATACCTCAAGAATCTTTTTCTTATATTGATTACACACAGAAATAAAAATATTTTGCTTCTATTAGGTTAAATAAAATGTATCATTAAAATAAATTTCACCTGTTTATTCTTACCTTTTTAATGTGGCTAATAGAAAATTTAAAATTATATGTGACACCATAGGTAACAGTGCCCTAACAAAGAGATGACTGATAAATACTGTTTGAATTAGGAAGTTAGGATTAAAAGAGTTTCTAATTAAGTATTTAGTACTATCTTAATTGTAAATGTCTGGGACACAAATTATTCACCAGGCTTAATGTAAGTACTTATAAAAATGGTAAATTCCTTTCAAGTCATTCAAATATCATTGAGTAAATTATTATTCAGGATACAAGCTTGTATTCTAATAAACTAAAAATGTACTTGTGTTTTCTTATAAAGATGGATTCAAATGATATCCATATAAAAGAGACCTAGGATTTGGTTGTTCTTAATTTTTTAGTCACTAACATCAAGTGCTTCAAACATCAAAACTATTATTCCTTAAGAAAATCAGCATCTCTAGCCATCAGAAAGATACAAATTAAAACCACAATGAGCTTTCACTTCACAGTGGTCAGAATGGCTATCATTAACATATCAACAAATAACAAGTGCTGGCAAGGTTGTGGAGAAAAGGGAACCCTGGTACATTGTTGGTGGAAACGCAGACTGGTGCAGACACTGAGGAAAACAATGTGAAATTTTCTCAGAAAACTAAAAATGGAACTACCTTTTGACCTGGCAATTCCACTGCTGGGATTATATCCTAAGAGCCCTGAAACACCAATCCAAAAGAACCTATGCACCCCAATGTTCATAGCAGCACAATGTACAATAAAACAGCCTAAGTCCCCATCAGTAAATGAATGGATCAAAAAACTGTGCTACATTTACACAATGGAATTCTATGCAGCAGCGAGAAAGAAAGAGCTCCTACCCTTCACAACAGCATGGATGGATCTGGAGAGCATTATGCTAACTGAAATAAGCCAGGCAGTGAAAGACAAATACCATATGATCTCACCTATAAGTGGAACCTGATCAACAAAACAAACAAGCAAGCAAAATATAACCAGAGACACTGAAATTGAGAACAAACTAACAGTAACCAGAGGGAAGGAGGGAGAGAGATAATGGGGAAAATAGGGGAGGGGTTGCCAATGAACATGTATAAAGGACACATGGACAAAGCCAAAGGGATATAGGATCAGGTGTAGGACAAGTGGATGGGTGTGGCAGGGGGGAGTGGAGAGGAGAAAATGGAGACAACTATACTTGAACAACAATAAAAAATATTTTTTTAAAAAGAAAACTGATGAATGTGATGGTGTTCCAGTCATTTCAACAACTGTCACCGGTGGGATGGGTGAGTCATTCAGTAATAGACTCTGGTTTAGTGAGAGTGACTTTACTTGCAGTAACTTGCATATTGGGGAAACCTAGTTTAACAGAAGCATGTACTTTGGGAAGATGTTGTTTCCATGGCATGGTATGAACCGGATGTCATCTGCATCCCAATTTGAATTCAGTCACTTTAAAAATTTTGAAAATGCTTCTGTCTGCTTTCCTTCTTACTCTATTTCTGCTTTTTGTTTGATGTCTCTCCTTCCCTCTCTTGTTATTTTTCTCCTTACTACTTGCTCCTTTAAAAGGCCTCGTTAACACTCATTAACAAGTATGGTCCAAAGCTCCAAAGTAAACAAGCAGCAAGAAGAAAGAGGATGAAAGAACGAGAAAGTTTAATTTTCCTGCCAGGTTCCAATGGATTGCAACAGCAGCTAGGGCACCAGCCAGTTTTTATAGGAACTGCTACAAGTCCACCACCCTTTTAGTCTCCTTACAAGTATGACTGAATGGCAAGAGTGGTCCAAACATTTAAAAGCCGACTTTTCTGAAAACTAGTTTTTTATAGAATAAACAAAATGCATTTTTATTCTCTGCAGAGACCAATTACCTCCCTCCACACTGAATATTGTGCCTCCCTCCAAGAGCTGGCCACCCTCAAACTATTCAAGGTACAGCAACGGACATTTCAGTTCTCAGTTTTAGTAAAAAGCTGTAATGTGAAAGTCATTAACAAAGACATTGGCATGTCTAGATGGAATCAAATTCACTAGGAAGGGGCCTTTGTGTGTTGTTTGCATTCGATCTTGCTAATTTCACTAAAAGGTTTTGCTTTTAAACTCTTTTTTTAAAGATCGTATTTATTTAATTTAGAGAGGGGAAGAGAGGAAGAAAGAAAAAGAGAGAAACATCAGTAGGAGGTTGCTTCTCTTGCACTCCCCAATGGGGACCTGGTCCAAAGCCCAGGCATGTGCCCTGCCTGGGAATTGAACCAATGAACCTTTGGTTTGCAGGCCAGCACTCAATCCACTGAGCTACACCAGCCAGGGCTGTTTTTCAGCTCTTATTCGTGAAGATGGTACTTAATTCTTTCACTATTTGCCTTGCTTATCATAAGAAACAGCCTTAATATTAATGCATATATCACAGACATATATTTAGCAAATTAATTCCTTTTTTTAACAAATATTTATTGAATTAATTTATGAGAGACCACTGTAGGTATTAGGGATATATCAATGAATAATACAAGAAATAGTCCTGGATCTCATGAAACACATATATAGTAAGGGAGACAAGCAATAAACATGATAAATAAGTATAGTATGTTAGATAGTGTAAAGTACTCAAAAAAAAAATAAAGGAAAGGGAATTTAAAGTCTCTAGGTCAGAATTTTAGATAATATAGCAGAGAAAAACTGTATGAGACTATACCATTAAAACAAAGACCTAAGAAACAAGTATTTATTGTAATTACAAAAAATATATATAGAGATATATAGATATGTAGATACATA
Organism: Glossophaga mutica; assembly: GCA_039655065.1. Classification (NCBI taxonomy): domain Eukaryota; kingdom Metazoa; phylum Chordata; class Mammalia; order Chiroptera; family Phyllostomidae; genus Glossophaga; species Glossophaga mutica. The sequence continues at coordinate 211,375,365 of CM077304.1, read as the reverse complement.
GATATATAGATAAAGGGGAAATAAAAGGCAACTCAGAAAACCCCAGAGAAAAGTTGAAATAATTATCTGTAGTTTTACCAGTCATAGTTAATTTTTATTTAAAATTTGCCATAGATATTGCTGGATGTAATGTGCGTGTGTGAGAGAGAGGGAGAGACAGAGAGAGAGAGACAGAGAGAAAGAGGGAGGGAGGGAGATAAAGAGAAGAGACAGCGGAGAGAGAAAGGGATAAAGAGAGAGAAAGCGTACACAAGTTATTTAGAGAATTGGGACACTACTCAGTTTCAACACCGAGAGTCTTAGGCAAATAATGTTTGAAAACGATTTTAAAACTTTTCAGTTTTTGTTGTTAAAATGATATACTGTGACAGGCATAATTGTACATACATTTTGCCCATACCTTAAAAATAAACTATCATGTACAAATATAAACACATTTTTAAAAAATGTTTAGCCCTAAAATTGAAGTTTTGTCTCCTTGGCTACTTGAAGCAGCAAGAAAGAGATCTAATTCAACGGACTTAAACAATAAGGAGTTTACGAAATTTTTATTTGAACTGGAGAAGAGATCTTGTATGCATAACCGAATATGAGTTCAGATACTATCCTCTTGTTTCATTGGCCCCATCGCACAGTCTGAGGCCCAGAGGGATGAAGTGGCTTTTCGAAACGTCAAAAGAAGACAGGAGTGGAGGCCGGCGGGCAGTCCTGTTTCCCGCAGTGATGCAAAGTGCACCCAGAAGCCTTTCCACCATCTCCCCACTGTGGCTTTTCAACATAAACACGGCTTTTGACATTGTCCTATGCAGTGGATGGGACTACAACATTTCTGATATATCTCAGTGAACTAAACTTAACTCCTGGAATAGCAGAGGAATCTCATGGAAACAAAATGTCATAGGTTTTGGGCAATGTAAAAAGACTGCGCATAAATAATTCTTAAAAGCAAATTTGCATGTAGTGATTAAAAGCCCCAAGTCGCAATTGGCATATAATTGAGGTTTTATATTAAATATATTTATATCTATATACATTTTTCAGATAACTAACTCATATTATTTACATTATTCACATTATTGAATTATTATTGGGAGCCAAGCAAAAACATCATTTTGGTCCATTTTTTGTAATTTTTCCATATCATAGAATCTTTGTTTACTGTACTCCATCATATCATATTGTATCAAATCCTTATAACAGTTCTAGTAAATATTATTTTTATTGTGCACATGGAAGAATCAAGTACAATGACGGCATGTGCTTTACCCAAAACAGCAGAGACAATTAAAGATCCAGATCTGAAATTCACTTCTAGTTTTACTCACACGGGACAATATTCAGGCTACTCATTTAAGTTTGGGAAGAGACAGCTCAGTGATAAAGACACCTGCATCACATGGTTAACTGGGTTAGGTGTCCTCAAGAGTTTAGCTCCAGTTCCCAAGTATAACTGGCATCTTCAAGAAACCCTGAGAGTTTTGTGTGCCTTTATTCTGCAGCACCTATGTAGTACAGCGTAACAAAATCAGCATGCAACATCAGTAGAGACCAATGAAAGTTTCGGTATAGCAAAGCTTCACTCAGGATATTTAATCCTCAATTTATGAGGATAACAGTTTTATCATACCCTTATTCCCATAATAATCAAAATGTACTTTTATAATAACACTATTTTCTAATTGTCTACAATTATTAATGAACTCTGAATTAAGGAAAGATAACATGGAGGAAAAACTAACAACATCCTTTCAAATTCTTTCATGTTTATATATTTTTAAAAATTCTCAAATGAAAAAAAAGCCTATAACAAGAGTTTCCTAAAATAAAAAACTTAGCTCCTCTGAATCAAGTCTTAAAATTCTGGTTTATCAACTAAAAGAAATGAGATTAAACAACTAACTATGCCCACTTACTGTGCAAACAATATAAAAGAGAATGGTGATTTTTAAATAACCTTCTAAAGTTATTCATTCATGAATGGTCATAGAAAGAGAATTTTATAATAAAAATGTAACAAGTATTTATTTAAAAGCTTGAATAAACTAAAAAGGAAAAGACTGAATAAGGAACATACTCTAGATTCAGTGACAGTCAGGGTCTCTGAAACCAACCAATAGGAGGAGTGTATGCCCACATGACACAGGGCACCAATGCTTGTTCCTCCAGTATTTGGCTTCTCAGTCTGTTGGTTAATAGTGAAATCCACAGTTCTATGCTTTAACCATTGAGAATGGTGTTAATGTGTAATTACTGTACGTCACCTTGACTATGAGTCAGTCAGAATTGCTACTGAACATTCCATTGTTAAAAACTCATTTATGTATATTTACTATAGACCATTTTTTGAGACCAGCTGGTAGAATTCAACATTGAACAATGCAAATGACTTGTTGGCTTATCTTATACTGGTTGTAACACAAATTGAGGTTCTTTTGTTTGTGATTTATTGTTAAATTCAGCAATGGTACGAAATGAACGTAGCATAACTTATTTCTCAAAGTTTAATTTAATAACAACCTATTACTGATTATAATTAAGCATGGAATATGTATCCAATAGTGGCGTAGGAGATGATCTTGCATCTAAATCATGCTGTGAGCTCAGTTACTGTTATATCTTTAAAGATGTTTTATAGTGTTTCCACTTTTTTATATATTTTCATTGACCAAATTTTTTATTTCAAAAATAACCTGAGAGGTAAGAAATCACCATGGCACCACCATGAGCTGAAAAAAATTTTCAAGGTACTTGGATATTTCAAAAAGTCTTTCCATGATCTTATCTTTTAAAATAAATTATTGAATTATTGGGTAGCCTATGGATGAGACAAAGTTTAACTCTGCATATAACAAGGATAATGTTATAAACTTACTTTCCTTCACATTGTAATTTATTCATCTCTTGCTGAATAATATTGTAAAGTTCTATTTAGACACTTTTAACATTAGCAATGTTTCCACACATTTTAAGTTAATTCAGCAACTAACATGTGCCACTGCTGAAGACAAAAAGGATCACTGTCATTTTCCTGAAAAACTACAAAATGGGAAAGTGAATCTTCGAAGTCAGGGTCAGCTCTTTGTTCATTTATCTAATTCCTTGTAATATCCTGAGCCTGTAGGTTTTAATGATTCTCAGGGCTCGTCATATCTCCTCCCGGCTCTGCATTGTAAATCTACATTATCTAAGTGAATTGCGAAAGATGAAAATAGACAACGAAGAGAATAGTGGAAAAGTCCAATGTTTTCAAAGAGAAGGAGGGAAGCGAGGAAAACCAGAACGCTCTGTATTCGAAACTCATTCATAAACTTCATAATTTTATTAAAATACAAAATGGATGCCCCATGCAAATTATTTTTATTTTGCAGAATACTTTTAGTAATTGCTACATTCTTCTTGAGATGTCCCTGCAAATATTTAAAACATATTTTTTTATTTTTTTATTTTAATTGTTGTTCAAGTACAGTTTTCTGCCTTTTACCCCCATCCCAGCCCACCCCCAGCCCCCCCAGCCCCCCCCACCTCCCTCCCATTTCCACCTGCCCTTATTATTGTCTGTGTGTCCTTCATCCCTGTTCCTGCAAACCCTTCTCTTTTCCCCTGAAATTCCCTCCCCTCTCCCCTCTGGTCTCTGTCAGCTTGTTCTCAATTTCGGTGTCTTTGGTTGTATTTTGCTTGTTTGTTTTGTTGATTATAAAACATAAATTCTTAAAATTATTTCTATACTTGCTGAAGTCTCTCACCACCACCAATTGCAAAGATTCATAGTTACTTATTTGCATATTTAGACTCTCTGAATTTGACTTGATTGCATTTGATACAGTGATAGCTGCTGCTTTCATTCTTTCTTTGTCTTTCCCAGCAAGTCAAGGTAAGATAGCTTTGCTTGAGTGACAGAGCAAGGGCAGCGACTTGGCTTACAAATGGCCTGTTATACAACCTGGTCTTCAGTCTCCTTTAGTGGTGCTTGAAGAGCGCTTGAAACAACTTAATAATAGCAGCAGATGATTAGCCAATGACAAGTGGAGAATATTATGCCACAGCAGGTCAACCGTAATGTTGAACAAAAAGAAAAGAAAGTATATAAAGCATAAACCAGTCACTAGGTGTCTCAGATAACACACAGCAATAACTCTATTTTGAAGTAGGATATAGTCTGTTTGGGAGATCAACATTTTAAATTAAAAAAAAAAATTTATTGTTGTTCAAGAACAGTTGTGTCCATTTTTTCTGCCACCACTTTGGAAGCACAGATTTAAATGTTCTTATGTATTACTCAAGTAAAATATAACGCAGAAAACTACCCATAGCTTGATACATCTGTGCAGGTACTGGGCAGATCCAGTGAGTTTCATTAAAGTCATTGCATCTCTGAGGTAATCGCCACCCTAACCTCTAACAGCAGACAGCCAGCTCTTCCTGATAAGCGGAGAATTCTTCCACTTCCTGTAAGAATTAACCTGTTTCTAAACTTGAATGTCAACCACGTGAGTGGAGTTCCCAATTTCAGGCCCACTTCCTTGTGAACTCCAAAGCTGAAGCTGAGTCCATCAACACGCATCAAGGGTTCGTTCCTCAAGTTTTTGCACGTATATTATCTTATTTATTTCAGAGAAAAACCCTTATGTGATAGCACTTTTGGTTTCTTACGAATGCGGTTCAGAGACCTCGTGATTTCTTCACCTTGACATATCCTATCAATGGCCGAGCTGGATTCTGAACTCAGAATCCTGCAAGTTCAGCATTTTCCTACTTGTTTGACCAGGGGACTCTGTACTCACAGAACATTTGTAAACATCTTGGCAGGACCTATTTCCTGCAGACAACAGTTTGGAAAGCATTATTCTAATTCCAAATCTAATCAACTATCCATTACGCCACAGATGTCCTTAACGAGCTATGATTAAACTATATTTAAAACAGTACCGAAATTCAGGCTATCGAAATTAAATTAGTCTCCACATTCCACTCTGTGACTTTAGGTGAAGGACACAGTTATAAAGAATTACTTTATAAACGTCCATGTTTAAACATCTTTAGCTATTTTTATTCCAAACATATTAACTTTCATAATTTAATTCAGAAGTCACTAGTTCTTATATGTCTGATTCATAACGACTTAGAAAAAGCCCACCTCTTCAAAATTGCGTCTCCGTTTCCTTAACCGTAAGAGTCAGATCCTATGGCAGGAAGCCAAGGCTAATATACATCTTTATAAATGTATACAAGATGGGAAGAAGATGATGGTCATACTGTAATCTTAGAATTATAGAAAACAAGTTCATGGGGGAACATGCAAGGGAAACATGAGTACAAATGCCTAACTTGTATGCATAGTTTTCCATAATAATGACAACTAACACTTGTGCAGAGCTAATTAAATGCCAGGTGGTGTTTTAAGTGCTTTCCATTGAGTGATTTATTTAGTATGTCTAAGCAGTGAGGCGAGTTCTGTTATTACTGCTCTTTGAGAGGTGAAGATACTAAGTCACTTGACCAAAGCTGCACTACTAGCAAGTAGTAGAGTCTGGTGGAAACAGAGACCATCTGAAAGCAAACTGCTGTCACCCAGGTCAATAAATTACCTTACAAGATCTCAGGAAGTCCATTTACACCTTTCCAGTTAATATTAATCTCTCCCTCTTCAGAATTCAAATAGATCTCTCTCTCTCTCTCTCTCTCTCTCTCTCTCTCTCTCTCTCTGCCCCCATCCCCACTTCTACTCCCCATTCATTCAATTTTAAATATCTTTTGGGGGGAGATGACTCATAAATTTATTTGGGAGTATATAGCCTTGGTATTACCTTTCTGTTAATCTGTCATGAATGAATGCAAGAACAATCAAAACTAGAAAATACTCCTTCTTTATCCTCTCAATGTTTAAAAGCATTTGCTGTTGCTGCTGTTGTTGTTGTTGTTGCTTTGCACAGTGAATTCAGAAATACACCAGAGCTGGCAAATGCAAAGAAAAGGGCCCACGTCAGGTTTCTTAGTTTTCATAAACGTATCCTGTGTTTTGCCTGCACACGAGAAATGGTAATCAAAGTCAATTACACTGATACAAATGGATGATAGCCCTCTTTTAGTTAACTTGGATTAATTTTTGCACTGGGGATACCCATAACTAAATTTTCAAGATCTAGAAACAGAAAAGGGTAAAATGAGTGTACATGAGCCTGATGTGTCAACATCTGAGCATTATTTCTTTGTCCCATGAAGACTCCAGCATAAGAAGGCCCTCAGACCTACCCTCCCTCCCTGTGAACAGGGAGGCACCTTCCACCCCTTTCAGAAATCAGCCCTTAGGCAGCAGCACTGGTGTCCCTGCTCCAACGGAAGGCCTCCATCTGCCCAGCACTGCCCCGTGGGGGTCTCCTGAGGAGCACGTGGCTTCAGACTATGACTTTCAGAGCAACTGGCACTCATTTTCCTGACTTTGGTGCTTTTCCATTTCTAGGGAGCATCTTATCAAACAGGCTAGGGCAGATGTTTACAAAGATGTTAGCTTGTCCCTAATTCCCTGAAAGTAAAGGACACTTTATTTTAAATGTTGAGAACTAAAGCTGCTCATCTTTATTTCAAAAGTATGTCCAGAGATAGAACTCACTGGCATTCCGACAAAGGACACTCTGAATATGAAAACTCAATCATCTGAACTGTGGATAAGAAGTCCCTGCTGTTTCGTCTTTCATGTTAAGTTCAAAAACCCAAAGGTTCAGTATAAAACTATTGCTTCGGTGTGAAAAAGTAAAACCCACCCATTTCAGTGTGATCATGGATTCACTGTGTGCCTGGTACCACAGCTTGAGGCAAATGCAAATAGATTTTATTAAAATTTATTCATTTCTTCACATTACAGACTGCAAGATAATAGTGCTCCGTTTCATTTCTGTCTGCTTATTGGTTTTGTTTCTCCTTGGGAGACAGCTTTCACAGGATGTTGTAACTGGGCTGGGCACTTCACCTTGATGTCCCATTCAATCCCCTCAGCGATGTTTGAGGTAGGCATCAATGTCACCAGCCTTCTACCAGATGTCAGAACACACTGACGGAGGCTAAACTGTTTGTCCAAAGGCACGTAACAGGTATTGAGCCTATTCAAGTTCAGAATCCATCCTCTTACCACCATGTTTATTGGTCCCAAGGCTCTCCTAAAATTACTCATCTTTTATCACCCCAGAGTCTCCCCGGAAGCTCTCGATGGTCCTTCACTCACATTGCTGTCAACTCCCAACTGCCAGGACAATCGTGCGGCTTCCATAACGTAGGTTGCTACCACAGCCGCCTCCACCAGCAGCCGTTGCTGCCAGAGCTCCACAGTGGAAAGAATGTTTTCCCTCTGAGTAATTTCAGGTCTATACTTAAGACTGCCCACACTCCTCACACAGCCCTCCAAGTAATATGGTTTCTTCAATTTCACAATCACGGTTCACACGCACAAAAAAAAAACATGAGCAGCTTCTCTAGGCAAAATATCATAATATTATTATTGAGTGTCTGCCATGTGACATTATTTTGTTTAATTTCAGCAACTTTGTACATTCTTTTACAGACTAGAAACAGAGGGTTAAGAAAGAAGGGCAGAAGTGGAATATAACCGTATTTCATACTCAACAAAGGCAATTCATTGACTAAAGTCTGGTATTTCCTGTTGAGAATACATTTTTCAGCAGCTGCCTCCCCCAGGGGAGGGGCCTGCCTTCCCAGGACTCCTGTCCTCCATAGAAGTCGACACGGGCTGTTTTCTTCGAGTGTTCATGTTTTCAGAGCTTCTCAAGGCTGCAAAAGTATACACAGTGTCTCCAAAATCATAGGTAATAAGAAAACCATGTTATACAAAAGTGGATTCCCAATTTTTAGGTGACCTTGCTGGCGATGGTTATCAAAACGGGACAGATGCCTTCACTGTTGAGTCTATGCTTACTAATCACCTTTCTGATTTCCAATTTGACTTCACAAATACCTCAGCTAGGAGAGAAGTACCCTCAGAATAAGTGGGACAGCTTCGATTCTTGAAAAGTAGTGTCTCATTGGGATTCCATTTCAGGGCTTCCAAAACATTGGTTAATGTCACATTACTTTTCCATATTTAGCCAAAGCTGTATATTGCATGTTTTATTATATTTTAATATTTTACTTTAGATTAATTCACATTTTTAATTTATATAAATTAATTATTAATTTATGGGAAACAAACAAGCAAAAAATAGGCAGCTACCTAAATTATGGTTTGTATGTGCCAGTTATAGTTTTGAATTCATTTTTAATATCTAAGTAAATTGTTTAAAATATTCATTAACACACCATCTGAATTTTATCCCAGGAACTACCAGCTGGCTGCAAAGTACATTTTGCCAAATACATTTAAGAGCTATCAATTAGGCATCTGTCTCTGTGTATTAAATGAGTGTCTGAACATCGTAACTGGTAGGTAAATTAAAATGATCAAAAACCTAACAAAATCTGGATTTCTTAGTCAAGTTTAGTTTATGCTTCTGCAAAGTTTACGTGCAGACTTTTGCCATGGTCAAACTCAAAGTGAACAGTTATGCTCCGTAACATTTTTATCTCTTTTCTCAATTTCACTGACTTGTTTTCTTAGTTTGATTGTGAAAAATGTTTTTTTAATATCTGTACTGCAGGGAAGAACGATCCAATCTTACTTTCCTCTTATATTTCTTTTTAAGTTATCACTTTTTTTATCTTCTTTGGTAATAGAGAAGATAATGCTTATCTTCTCCTTAAATTAAATTCCACGTTATCTCTAATTTCCCTGTAATTCTTCACATCAGTCTTCACTTTCAAAATCAATATAGTTACGATGTTACACAACATTAAATGAAATAAAATTATTCAGTTTATGGTATGACAACCTGGACCTAAACATAAAGTGGAGCAAGTTTATGTTTCCCAAGCCTTTAAAAGAAGTGGGCCTCTCTCAGTTAAGGCTATGAGAAATGATACCAATCTATTATGTCCTAAAACTTCCCTTCAAATATGTGTATATACTCATTAAAACTTCAAAACTGAAAGCTAGAGTTCATGACTTTCTTTTGCAATCTCCCATTATGATACAAGTTAAACTCCTAATACTAAAAGCATCTGATTGGAATCATAATTCAATAAAAGAATATTCTGGGAGCACTTATTCTGAGAGAGTCCCCTGTATAAGATGGAGTTGGCATGTTATCAGGCAACAACCCAGCTACACAGATTTTGGAAAAGCAGAACAGATAAGTGCAAAAAATAGGAAGATCACCGTTTTGCATGTGGAAGGGATTTGAGCCTTTCCTGCGGAGGAACTAAAGCAGGTTCACGGGAGGCAGAGTCCACCTCAGATCGAGAACACATATCAAGCTGTCAATTCCTAGGAAAAATGAGGGTTACCAGGTTCGTGTCACAGACTATGAAACCAGGGTCTGGTATGATATAAATGCTGTAGGTAGGGATTGAAAGCTAAAACACAAGAGATACTACTCAGATCGCTTTCACAACATTTGACTCTGATCTGAGGATGACAAAAATAAATCATATGTATGACCTTTTGGTCGCCATTTCTGAGTTTAATAAGCATATTTTGAAATTTATCAGGGAATTTGTCCTCACTATTTGCTTCCATTCCAAAGCTGCATGGGTTATGTTGTGTAATTCAGATGTGTTTGGTGGCTCCAAACACCGAAGAAAGCTCCAATGACTAGGCCAGATCCTGCCTTGTTTTCTGTCTTCTGACCAGTTCCAAAGCTTGGACTAGCCACAACCACAAGTCCTATCCTGTGAGAAGCATCTCATCTTACCCTCCATAGAAGAAGGGTATTTCCAGGACCTAGAATACATACACAATTTCCCTCAGATGTCTCTGTCTTTCAGGCTCAAGGTATCTTTGCCTGGGGTCAGTCGCCAATTTACCTTAATTCCTTAACTTCCAATGGTTCGGGTCAATTGTCTTGATGTTCCCTTGGGAATCCCAAAGGTTGTTACTCTACCCAGTTTCCTGTTGCCTCTGTAGGCTGAATTCCTGCACCGAGGCCTGATCCACGGGATGGGAAACCAATGCTTAAATATATAATTTCGCTCTTCCTTTCCATGCGCCACCCAGGGACCTGATACCGCCTGTTTAAACCTACTTCTTGGCTTTCTTTTCCTGCATGGATAGACCTCCCAGAATCCTGACCTCATGCATAATGACTGAATTCCTGGATATAACGACACACCCACAGAACTGGTTGACCTACCCAGTTCTAACTTTTCTTGGAATTAAATCTAAAAGTTTTTGTATCCCCTCTTAAAATGGCCCCACACCTCAATCCTCTACTCTTCCAAACTATTTCCTCTGGCTAGATCAAGTTTTCCAAAGTCCCACCCCTCACACCAGTCAATTCAAGTTTTAAAACATTTTGTCCCCTAGCAAAGGATCTAGCTTATGTTTGGTGCCAAAAAGACAAGAAAAAAATACTCACAGACACCGTTTCTTTAGACATATTTTTAACATGTTGTCATAGCCTAAAAGTCCTAAATGATCATATTTTAGGAAAAATACCTTATTTGTTCATTAAAATAAAAAATATTTTTATAATTATGTAATTCCTATTTATATATTATATAATCTCTAATCGTGATTTATTTTATAGATTATATAGTAATTATAAAATTTATGTTTATATGTTACGTAATTTATTCTACATATAGAAAATACGTAATTAATAAATATAAATGCAACTATTTCAAATTATTTAAATAAATAATTTTAATGGGTCAAGTTTTCTCTCTAAAGAATGGAAACAAATCACGTTAATTTCATGTGAAGGTTACCCTGACAGGACAGTCAAGGCCACAGCTCAAGGGCTCGGCATCACCAGGAAGAACTTCCTCTGAAATCCTTCTGGATGCTTCTCAGGACCTGGCAGAGCAGGCCTCAGCTCAGCACAGGAACTTTGTGATCTTGGCTATCATTAGAATCTTCTTCAGAGTTTCCCCAGAGACACCGACCAAATATATATACAGATCTTCCCAATTTTTTACTAATGCTTAAGTGAAAACAGAGAGTATTTTTATATCCCCTAGGAAACTATAAAGAGATTTCTAAAGCAGCTACTACTTGCTAACTTAAAATAAAAGGCAGGTATGTATATAGTGTAAGTAATAAAATATATTGTATATTTCTTTTTCAATGTATTAAACTAGTTGTTGGCAAGATTTTTCAATAAAAGGACATATAGTAAATATTTTAGACTTTCCGAGTCATAAGATATTGATTGCAACTAATCACCTCTGTTGCCATGGCATGAAAGTGGCTGTGGACAAGATGTAAGCAAAAAAGTGACAGTGTTTCAATAAAGCTCATTTGAAAAAAAAGGTAAGTGGCCAGCCCATGGGCCATAGATTGCTGATTCCCGGTATAGACTACATGTGATTACATTGGGAAATACATATTTAACATGTTATTTAAATTGATATATTGAACTGTGTATAATTAGCTGGGAAGGAGTGGGAATTATTCTATTCCAAAAGCATTCTGACTGATCGTAGTGTGAGGTGCTCTTCTGAGTCCCTGATGTTTTCTATCTCGGTGGAAGAATCAATTAGATTCAAGGTTTCCTTCAAAATAAATGAACAAGAATCAATTAGATTCAAGGAGGTTTCCTTCAAAGTAAACGAACAAGTAAACAGGATATTTTATTTAAAGTGAGTGAATGACTTTGGTTCTTTTTTAAACATTTAAATTAACTATGTGATCTAATTAGTGAATTTGAAAGGTAACACATGCTTTTTCCCAAATTTAGTTTTTAATGGTCTATTTGCTACTTTCATTTTCTTTTCCTTTTTAAAAAAGAGAATAAGTTAATTAAACAGAGCTCAACAGACTGAGTATTAACAAGAAACACATCTGAGATCATTGCACAATGCGATTTTATTACCAACACGACTTGCAGTTTCACATTAGTTTTCCATAGGCTTCCGTTTTCATGGTTGACTCATTCCTTTGTCTTCATTTAGGAACCCTGAGGTGTTTCTAAGATAACCCAAATAAGGCTATGTATGCAAAAACCTCCAATATTTACTCCCAAAACCTTAAAAAAGGAAATGATCCCTTCATGAAAATGGATCATGGAAACAATAGTTTTGCAAAATGTCTGACAGATATGATGTATATATCATTTGTTCATGCAAGTTCAGAATCTTCCTCAAGTGTCAATATTCCAACTCTCTCCAATATCTTCAAAACCCATACTAAATGGGCAAAGATAGTTATGGATGTTGGAGCTAACAGAAAACTTTAATATATATATGTGTGTGTGTGTGTGTGTGTGTATATACGCATACATACCTATATGTACGTACTGGTAGTTTTACTTACTGGATCTTTCCGAGAAGAAAGGGAGAGCAAACTCCCCTTGAGTCTCCCTGTGGTTCCCAGCTGTTCTTAAAGGGGCGGGGGTTGTATCACTTGGCATCTTTCTTGGGCTGGAAAAGAGACTTACATCACCTAGTCCAGATTTCCTTGGGTAGGAAAGCTGTAAATCAGTTGAAGAGTATTCCAAAATTGTATTTTCTGCTTTGTAGAGGGGTTTTACAGAATTAGAATTGAGCTTAATATCATGAACAGTGGGTTTAGAGTTTAGCACTATCTTTCCTTCCTGTGAATGTTTTCCAATAATGTTTGCTTTGAAACATCACACTTTCAAACAAAGGCCTAGTTGTCTCCTATCTGTCACTAGAGCTTCAAATATCATATACATATAAGAATTCTTACTTTTTTCTGGGTATTAGAGAGTGAAATATTCAAATGTTCCCCCTTCTACTTCTCTGTTATTTTTCCCTTTGGAAATCAGCAACAGATAATCACTGATAATCAGCATCTTATGTCAGGCAGACCAGACTTGAGAGAGCGCTGAGAGTATGCAGCTCCTTTTGGACAGTTCTGGTCACCAGGTTCATTGGCGTCCCATGGTTGAGAGTTCCATCTCTTGCAGGGCTCAGTAGTACCTTGGAAGCTGCTTTACTAATGGTGTATAGTTTCCTGTTACAGAGGCGTAACCTTGTTCTGGGATACTAGCAATTTTCATCGTTACTCGTGGAGTTTGCCAGAGACTGGCTCCACATGATGTCTGTTTGTTTTGTTTTAAGCCTCAGATATGTCTAGAACCATGGAGTCTATTGTACCACATGGCCTTAAGGGCAAGACTGCTTATCGTGGCCACTGAGCCACATTTTTCTCTATGCCCCCCTCACAGCTAGAGATTTTCCACATCACTTAATAAATGGATTGCAGTAATGTTCCTCCACATGGACTTGAAGAAGTTCACCAACTTTGTGCTTCTGTTTTAGTGGGAGGAGATGCAAAGTTCCATAACTTGTCCTTGACTTTGGACAAGTTATGGAACTTTGCCTCAAGCAGCTAGAGCCCTTAAAGTAACACCAATGTAATAGGTTCCTGACTGGTTTAAAGTGGGTTTTCCAACCTCTGGAATACATAGTGCTTTCCATAGCATTCCAGAATTGGCATTACTTGCTTATCGGTTTCAATTTATATGCTGTCACCAATAGTATGGAGCAAGGAGGGTCCTGCAGAATATCCAGATAGACCAAGACCCTCTGGACTATGTATTGTGACCAAGAGCAAGAGCTATAACACAGCCCTAGGGCAAGACAATAGATAAATGTCATTAATTATTACTTGTGACCTGCTTCTAATTCTACTTTCTAATAACTTAGAAAAAATAACATATTCATTGGATTGATAGCCACACCAGAGACAGCGTTAAGGTATTTTAATAAAGACGCTGCATCTCATACTAAAGTTTTTATTTGAGCCACTATTTAGTTAAGTTTGTGGTACTTAACTAAGTTTGTGGGGATCACAGGGTAGGAGGGACAGGAGGGTAGGAGTTGATGCAACCACTGTGGAGGGCAAGGATCGACTTATAAGGCACCTGATACATTTGAGGGCTTCTGGATGGTCTTTAAGCAAAGGGGGATGCGTGAGGTTACATCTTTCATCAAGGGAGAAGGAGGACAATTGCTCAGGCTCAGTCAAGGGATTCTGGACATGCAGGGCTCTTAGGAACACTTCCACCATAAAATTCACTGCCCCACTTTTTCTCTATCAGAGCCTTACTTTGTCATCAATTTGGCAGGCTGATTATTCATCTCTGAAGTTCTACAACTCCCATCTGAAGTATCTGCTACTTTAAACTTCTGCTACTCTTATAAGCCTGATCTTTAAATTGGCCATTTTTTTTTCAGTTATAGGGGGTAAGGCCTTTAAAAACACTGCTAGTGAGACTCTCAGACCTCCACCTGTCCTTCCGAATGTGTGTTTGATCTTCCTGAGCCTGTTATCTTCACCTTTCAAATCATGAGCAATGGTCACATGCGATCACAGTCATTCTAATTACCATTTACCCATGCCTCTAAAATCACATTGCAGAAGCCACCTGTGTCCTATTTCAGTTCACCGGGCATGGGAAACGGTAGTTTTGTTGCTGGAGTGTTCCAATGAATAACAATGTTCAGACTCTCCACCCACCTTCAGTGATGTGGTCCCCATTGCCACACAGCCAGTTTGTGGGAAGTTTGACTCTAGAATCCCTTTTCTAGGGACTGCTTCCTAGAGCTACTCTTTGAACCAGATGTCTAAGATTAAATTTTCTAGAAGCGGAGCTTCAAACAGGCACTTGAGTGCATATGCTATTTGCATGGATTTTTCTTTGCAAAAAAAAAATAACTTGTAAAGAAGTGAGAGAAGTAGTGTAAGGAAGAGAAAAGAATGAACAAGGATGTGTCTCACATTAAGCCTAACCTTGATCTGATCCATAGGACACACTTAAGCAAATTCACATCACCTAGTTGTCCCACCTTGATGCAAGGGGGATCATGCTTTGTACCCTCATACCAGGAAGTCATTTGTTATGGGCTGTCCCTGGCGGTGATACTGGAGCATGACTCTGCCAGGCAGCTCCATGGGGAAAGGCGGTTAAGTAGTGGGCTGTACAGGCAACACTTTCAGCAACTGGGGTGTGTGTACACTTGCTGGGGAAAGGGATCCAGGTGGGACACCAAGAGCACCTACTCCACTTTAACAGCAACAACAACAGCAGCAAAATGTTACAAAGTACCACTGTTAGCATTTATTCTCGTTCTAGTAGAATTTTAAAATCAATGCATGTAGAATGCTTCTAATATTATTATATAAATCTATGCATATTCCTGATGAGGTATAAAATATAGCAACTTTTATTCTTTTACTTAATAAATTTTTATGAAGCACCTGCCTTGTAACAGCTGATTCGGTCACATTACAGAGGGCTTCATTATATATAGGCACGTAGCAGGAGTATTAAATATCTCTGGGCCCAAAACTCGCATGCATCACCCAAATATCTTTCAAAACAAAGAAAGTTTGCGGCTACAGAGACCTATAATGAAAACATTCTATGAGGTAATATTTATTGCATCTCCATAGTACAAAACGGGAAACATTCAGTCAACACAATGTACTTTGCAGATTATATACATGACAGAATACACATGCGCTCACTTAAACAAGATCAGTGTCCTGACATGGCTCACAGACTGGCTCTAGGACAAAGCAATTCAAAGCAGGACTTGATGAAAATGATCAACAGTCACATTTGCAAGGCAGTCAACACTTAGGGATATTATACTACAATGTAGAAAACCATATGTCAAAGGAAATGTAAATATCCTGAAAGTCATAAGAGAGGATGAATTGCCCTTAGTGAAGACTAGAAAGTTAACTACATTAGCCAATTTTACACTATGGATTTAAGCTAAGGAATAAAGTTAACAAAGCAGTCATTCTTAGGTAAAAATAAAAGCGTTTTATCAGTCAGGATCGTGCTATGGTAGCACATTATTCTAAAAATTTCAGCGGCTTAAACGACAAACAATTAATTCTCGTGAGTGCGAGATGATGAATGTGGATCGATGGGGTGGCTGTGCTCACTCAAGTTGTTGAAAGATTTGTCATCAGATTAAGATGTAGAATAAACAGAGTTTCTATTCTCAATGGTGGAATAGAGCAAGAAAAATCACACGCTGGCTATTAATGGTGTGTGTCACCTTCAGGCCTTCGGTATTATGCCTTTTACCCCATCCATTGCTCCGAGGCCTAGAAAAGCATATTCTAGGAACTGGAGAGAAACTAGAAATATATATTAGTGTTCATTAATATGTTCACAGAAAATATCCCTAAGTTTAAAAATTATATGTATACTAGCAGTTGGATTGTAGTCTCTAATAACCATTTCCCATTAAAGGTAAACAGGGTTTTCTGGGGGGTGGGGACAATAATCTATTAAGGTCTCAGACAGGAAATGCATAAGAAGAACCTAGAACATCTTGTTTTCCCAGAAAGCAGGGAGACGATCAGAGACTACTGGGTGTTTGTCCAAACAACAAAGGAAATAGTTGAAATTTCCCATGCTACACTGAGCTTCAATGTAACAAAAGCTGCAGTGCATTCTAATCATCAAGTATGCTAAAATCCATGCATTCTTGATGATATTTAAGGGAAAAGTAGTCTATCACATTTGGAAGCTGCTCAGTAACAAGCTCTCTCTTCTGCTAACTGATTAATAAAGGAAAAATAAGTATTCAACATGCCCTTTTCCTGTATAGGATGTACCTCAGATGAAACAACTAGTTGGGGGGAAATTTCCTTATAAAAAGAATATAATTAACACAGACTAAAAGAATAACTGAACTAGAAAAATAGCCATTTTATTAAATTCTGATGAAATAATGTAATTACATAATGATTATCATTGGCTCCTAATATCACAAAAAGAGAGACAACCAAACCTGATGTTCTCTTGACGAAAGAACATGACAACCTATGGAGGATTCCGGACACAAAACTTGAACCTGAGTCTGAACAGATGTGGGTCTAACTACTACTAACTCACAGAAAGCACAAGGAAGCATATTAATGACTTCACAAGATGCAATCAGCAAAATCTGGGACACAGGACAACTCTACAGATAAAAAAAATCCTGATTATTCCAACAAGTAATTTGCAAGAATAAAATACTGAAATAAAAAGCCTATAAATTAAAAAGGCTTAAGAGACTAGCCATTAAATGAAAAACATAGACTATTTTTTGGAACCTGTCTCAACAAACCAACAGGAGAAAAAAGGAAGTACAATTATAAGGATGATTTTTTAAAATTAAAAGCTGATTAAATAGGTGATTTATTAAAGCACTGTTATTTTTAGGTACACCAGGTCTGTCCAAAAGGTGTAATGAAAAATGAATAATGAAAAATAGAGACATTAATTGAAACAGGTACAAGATACAAGAAATATTATACATAGAACAATGATACCTCAGTCCCCTTCAAAGTAGGCACCATCGGACTTCACGCAGTTCTCCCAACTGCCATCAGTTGCCCCATTGTGTTTTCCTGAAGCTCTCATTGATGGTCTGAAATGTCTTCCCTTTCAAAGATGATTTTAGTTTTGGGAAAAGCCAGAAGTCGCAGAGCACCAAATATGGGCTGTAGAGGGGCTGAGTCACTTGGGTGATTCGACGTTTCACAAAAAAACTCTGCAGAAGATGTGATGTGTGAGAGTGGGCACATTGTCCAGATGAAGTTTCCAGTCACCAGTTGCTCAGAGCTGTGGCCTTCTGAATCATCCAAATAGTTTCCTTAGAGGAATGTTCAAATTAACGCAAAATTTGATGCAGATTCATTGCTCCACTCGCTCAGTCACTGTGAATGCAACGGCCACACAGTACATATGCTCACTCAATGGCGTCTACCTCCCCCACTGACTAGTACAGTGAAGTTATCATTGTTTATATGCGTGCATTCCAGTCCCCTCTCCTTGACTGCCAGGTTACACTGATGTTGCGCAAACGGTTCTGGTTGTATTAACAAAGACTGAACTTTTTCCGGACAGACCTTGTATAAATAATGCTTTTTGGTCATGTTTAAAGCATGTAATTATATGAGACATGAATGAGAAATTTTCTGGAACTAAAAGCTATATTAAAAGTCTAAGAATTTTTTATTTAATTTGATTCATTTCATAAATTGGTTCACAAAGCTAATTAGAATGTCTCTGTTTTCTAAGTGAGCTCAGTCTAGATTTTAAACCTCATTCCACATTCTATACTTCATCCTTGTTAGCTTTGATTTTAAAAGATTCCTTGCTCTACATCTACCATATTTTCAATTTTTAATTGCTAATAATTTTATGAAGAATTCAAATTTTTCATTAAGCTCTAAAATGGTGTCATATGATTTTATCTGTGTAGGTAGGGAATACTCCATTTTGACTGTGAACTTCTTTAGCTTAAGGACCACAAACTGTTACCTTTTAATCACAAATGTGCTGATAATAGGCAGTCAAGCATACGGCACAAATAATGCCCCCTTGTATTACAAAATCTTTTATTAAAAAATCATAAGCATGTAATTCTGTAACATAACAATATCACACTCAAGCACAACATATGACATTTTAGGTGAAATGTTCAAATTAAAACTATAAATTAATACACCCATATTATTACCCCACCAACCACACTCAAGCAGGCCTTACTTCTGCTGGACCCTGTATGTCACTGGTGCTGTACAGGGTCATGTGACTGATAAATGAAGGACCAAAACACTGACCTAGTAAATGGTGTTGAGAAATCATTCTCCGGTGACTGTTTACCATGTAATATGACTTCTTAATACTTGGGTTAAATTTATTTTAAGTCTCTCCTTCATACTTCCACTCCATTCCATATCAACCCTCTACTTAAGGAAGATAGAAATTGACTTTAAAAATCATGTGGGGAATACAACTTATTCATAGTGAGTTGATTCAGAAAGTTTGAAGAACTATAGAATTCTTTACTATTGCCATGCACATTTAAGAGCTAATACAGAATTATTCAGGCAGTCAAATTTAGAAATGATGTTTTTAAATGAACATTATACCATTTTATTAAAAACTGTGAAAGATATTGTGAGAGTTAGAAAGTTGCCAAATCTTAAAAGACCCTTTTAAAACATATTTCAAGGCCAAACACATGTGATATAAAAGGTATTTATTTTTTAAGAATAAATTTTAGAAATTTATCATAATATTATAAAACTACTTTTAAGACTAATATACAAAACCACAAATGGTCTTGCTGTCATGACTACTCCATTAGAAATTATTTGACCACAAGTGACTACATGATCAAATTAGAATAAAACACAAGCCAATAATATCCTATTTTCCTGATCTATTCTTCAGGACTATTCAAAATCAAATAATAACATAAGCATCAAGAGTGACAAATATAACTATGAGGAATTCTATTGGGTGATGTTACAATTTATTTTAGATATGAAAAATATAAACACAAATACCTAGCTGATATCTTAATAACAGGCATTACATTGTTTTACACCAAATGAATAGTAAGCACCAGATATTTTCCTTTAAAAGTTATGCACTATGCACCCTGCCTCAGGATATTCAGGCATATGGAATGTCTATATAGTAATTCAATTGTCCTGTTTTTCTTTGTTCAACCCAGGATATCTAATCTAGTCATCCAAATGATGCACAGATTATCTCGATTGCACAGATTACGAAGGCACGTAGTCTTGTACATAAGAATATGAGCGGTTCATTTGTTATCATTTTTATTCTTTGTACATAAATAAAAACAAATCATCACTATTTTGTCTCTGAGAGCAAGAGTGAAATTATTTAAATGAGCAATAGATTGCAATTGAATTAAAAAGATGCATTGAAGAGAAGACAATGACTGCATTTAATACCCTTCACACAGGGATTTAAACGGGATTAACACATTGAAATCTATTTCTAAAGAAGGAACTAGAATTGGAGTGTAAAAGGAAGTGAAAAAATTGGCAGAAGTATTTCACTTTACCCCTAATTGCAGAAATTAGACATGTATGGAAATGATTTTTAATGTCAACTTTTCCACCTCAAAAGTAAAGATTGAAACATTGAAGTTATTTTAAATACATAACTATTCTCACTATAGTCATTGAGGTTTTTATGTCGGAAGTCATAAAGATACTCAACAATAAAGTTAGCCAAGCAATTTTTGTAAAAATAAAGAAAAAAATCAAAGAAATGTTAGGTAAGAAACTATAAATTATTAATACATGTTGAAATAAAATTAATCCTAGTATCATAAATGAAAATTACATAAAACATAGGATATGTTTATTAAAGAAAGTAAAACAAATCTAAAAATTTATGCATAATAAATATAGTAATTTAATGGCAAGAAAAATTATTGATTTCTGTCATTAACATACTTTTTTCATATAAGGGAACTTGAAGTTCTACCAATATATAATAATACTAGTTTCATAATGTGAATTTTTGAAATTTAATTACTCCAGATGAATATTCATTCATCTCCACGAATGCATATCTTCAAGAAAGTAATTAGAAAGAAGTTACAAATTATAAAAATGGAGCTCAACTACCTTCCATTTGATGGGAGTAAAAGGCAGAAAACTGTACTTGAACAATTAAAACAAAAATAAAACTGCAATAAATGTTGTTATAATATTCACCACCTTACATACCACCTTGTATATTTCATCTTTAAGGTACACATTAATAGTTTGGCAAATTTTACGCACTCTTCCTTTTAGTGCATACCCTATGTATAGTATAATGGTAATTCAGTTTTAAATATATTTAAAATTAGCTCCAATTTTTTAACAAGAACTTGAAATTAAATGTGCTCTTTAACTAAATAGAAAAAAATCACCGTTAAAGAAATTCATTTTTACTATTCTCCAAGGGTATAAACTCTATGGAACATGGCGTACATTATAGTGACACCAAATGTTCAAACTAAATCATAGGAATGTGGCTCAAGGCCAAGTTGGAACGAGCATTTGCACATGGATAACACTGAGAAAACCAGCTTTATTTGAAAGTTTTTGCAAGGTAAAAGGTATACACAAGAATGGATTGTAAATGTCCAGCTTCTGCTGGGAAGAGCTGTTTGAAGAGGCCATGAAGAGCTAATGAAGGCATTTAGATAGGAGAGCCCTACAGAAAACAAATACTAATTCTGGGTCGATAAATTCAGAATTGCTACCCTTGGAAAAATTGGAGACAGAGAGATGAGGGCTGACACTGTTTCTGTAATCGGGTGACAGAGTGACTAAACAAGAGAGATAACAATAGTAAGGAAAGAAAGAATTCTAAGGACACATTATGACACAGGACGTAGAAAAACCTACCTCAACCTTCGGCTTTTTATGCATCCAGCACAAATGGCCATTCCTGCGGAACGACCTCCCTTTCCCGGTTGTCTCACAGAGGGCCTTTATTAAAGGTCTTCTGGTTCCTTTGTTCACAGCGACAGAATTCTAAATCTGTGCGAGATACGGCTTGGAATGATTCAGATGATCATGAAGTGGTAAGGCCTGCTTTCTGAGATTACTTTACTGTAATTGCCTATGACAGGTCATTTCCCCCCAGAAGTAGATTTTACTGAAGAAGGAAAATAAAGGAATGAGTCCAGGATTCATGGATGGAGGATGTCATGAAGCCCTTGCAAAGGCTCCTCAAAGAGGAAAAAGGATAAACAGGGAGAACGATGGTCTATAGTGCATAGTAATATATTTCAAGATGTGGAAAACCCCAAAACTGTCAAATGCCCGAAAGTGATCTTGTAACTTGTCACTTGTTTATTTGACTAATTCAAAGAGCTGTGCTTGACTTGACAGTATCACATTCATTTCACTTTTGACAACTGTTCATTGCATATTTGTTATGTTTCTTGCATATTACTGTGATTAGGGTTATTGTACAAAATAGAAAACTGATATTTATACAACTATATTATAACTTTAAGATTCAACATTTGAACTACTCATCCTGAATTTATTAGTTTTTCTGCTATAATCAGCTGTCTTTTGCTTATATTGTCTGATAAATTTGCATTTAATTATCATAAACATGTACCCCATGCAATAAGTCTTCATTGAGATTGTATACCTTCAAGACATTTAGCAAAATACATTTTGTAAGTCTTCTGAAAGTCAAAGGGAAGCAGCATATATTCTGAAAAGATGTCGATTTTAGAGGGAATATAATTTTCATATAAAAAATTAGCCCAAGATAGGAAAACATAAGTAGAGTTGGAAAGATGTTAAAGTGTTGCAAAACCTGTGGGACTATAGAAATATAAGAAAGATTTGCCTGTGGGATTTAGCAGGTTGCCTTGGAGGATTTCTCTGCAGTCTCACTGTGTTTGCACATGGTCCTGAAGGGAGGTCCGATTCTACTTCAACTGCCGCAGAACTCTTCATAACACCTGATGGATGACCTTTTGCATGTTTAGAACTCTGGGGAATAAAAAAAATCAAAATGACCTTCTTGCTCTCAGGGAACTTACTAGTTTGCATGGAGATAAGAAAGATAAGGTATATTCCAACTGAAAATGATGAGATGAAAATATGCAAATAAATGCAAAACTAAAAGCATGTATTGTATTCAACAGATATTGATCAGCATGAGTTATAAAGGGTGGCAAGGGAATATGGGGAGATAGTTGCTTAAGTTGGATGGCAATAACAGGATAGTTTTATTATAGACATTTGATGAGAGCAAAGGGAATGAATGAACTTTTTAAAAATGTACTTTACAATCTTTGGCCATGGGAAAATAATTTAATTGTTCTGAGTCTCTGTTTCCTCTCCCATAGACAAGGAGTTTAGAATGTGGCATAGTCCAGGTTCTGGAAAAACAGAGTCTAATGTGAAACTTACACTACTGTAATGTTTTTGGGGTGGGGGGATGAGAGCTGGGAAATACAATGGCAACTCAAAAAGGGTGAGGGCTGCAGACAAAAGGAAGGAAACAAATTAGAGGTTGTGAATTGTTGAACCGGCTACAAGCTTTAAAAGAAAAACACAGGCTGTGACTTGGACATGAAGAGTCTAAGGGAGGTAACGTCTCTAGATTTCTGATCAGTTCATCTAGGGGAGAAAGAAAAGAGGATGGAGGGAGGGAGGGAGGGAGGGAGGGAGGAAGGAAGGAAGGAAGGAAGGAAGGAAGGAAGGAAGGAAGAAGCTCCTTTGTGTTTCTTACTTCTCACTAGTGAACGTTTGCCTTAAAGGGTGCTAATGTTTCCCACACTTTCAGGTTCTAAAACCTAGTCCCTCTGGGATGCCCTAGGGATGCCAGACCTCACACTGCATGGATTCTTCAAGCCCTGAAGTGGACTGAAGAAGCACAACCCATGTGGGTGCAGGGGGGTTACACCATGATCCCAGTGCCAGTGTAGCTCAGCAGGGGAGCAGAGTGGGCCATACTGAAGACCAGACCCAAGGAGGCAGACACAGGCACAGACCCAGGAGTCGAATGGTGATAACCTGATGCTAGCCATGGCAGGGGCGAAAGGCAGGACCAAGAGAAGCTGGGGGAAGGTTTAAACTGGGTCAAATACAGATGGGACGATGTCTGAGGCATTTACCAATTTTAAGATTCCGCAACCATATGGGTCTCTCAGTATGAAATCCCAGAGCGCTCAACAATTCATCAATTGAGACGATTCAATAATTACACAAAAGTCCATTAATTTTCCATTGGCACCATTCCAGTGAATAGCAAGAGTTTATTATGCTTTTTTTTTTCCTGTAGCAATTTCTGAGTTCCACAAAATTAAGTCGAAAAGTGAAATATGGAATCGTGTGCTTAAAAAAGATGTGCTACAGAGGCAAATCTGGCCTCCGTCCTGAATTCCATAGACAGCCCCTTATTGCTAACAGCTGTGCTGGTCTGCACTTACAATGCAGCCCCACATTCTCCTACATGCGAAGGACCATAAGCGTCTAACACATAGAGATGACTTTCTTGTATCTACTAGATATATATGCATGTAAAGGTGAGTGACTGGATTCTTTCTCTAAAAAAAAAAAAGAAAAAAGAAAAGCTGTGTTTAGATGAATGAGAATTGTGGTAGTATTTTCAGTTTTATAATCCTGCCCTGAAAAGTCTTTATGGCTGCATATAAATCCTCAATCTTAGGGAATCCCAAAAAGGCAGTCCATTTAAAGATTAAGTTGGTAGTAACAGAAAGTAGAAGTAAATCCATTCTGTATGGTTAATGCCCTCCTTGTTCTCTTGCTTGCTTTTGGTAATGTGCACAAATAATTTGTGGAACAGGTCATGCTTCTTCGTGTCAGGGCAGGGGCAGCACGGCTACCAAAGAAACTCACATCTTCATGGATGAAAAGATGGACAACAGAAGAAACGGCCCTGTTACAGAGTTTTGGGGCTCACATCCTTGAGTGGTGCAGTGCACGAGCTGGGCAGCATTTCGGGCAGCACTGGGAAGAAAATTCATGAGTCCTTGCAGCCTGCATTAGTTCTATGAGAGAGATTACTTCATTTTCAGGCGACAGGGTTGGTCTCCAGAAAAAGCAAAAAAGATTTGTTCAATAAAAAGGGAGAAAGGAGAATCTAGCCCAGGTCTTCTGATTCTTGTTCCAGCATTATCTTAGAACTAAACCCTCAGATAAAAGAAAATTTAATTAAGTGTCACAGATCCATAACTTTATACCCTAGACCTTGAGGCTGTGCTGCAGGTTAGAGTGTTTGGTTGATGTCTGGATTTAAAGCTAATCCAAATTACAAGGCTATGAAAGAAATAACAAAACACTGGGCAGAAGAAAGGAAGAGAGAAGGTAACCAGGGTCAATTTGCAGTAAAATGACTCTGTCATTAAAGCATTTACCATTGGAGAGTTTGAAACCATCAGTACAAATAATATTCAAAGAAGCAGTAAAAACAGCTATCAAGAATTAAAAGCCAACGTAGGTGGAATGCTCATTTATTCCTTGTCATGGAGCTAAGTGCTTCAAACATATTATTTCATTCAGTCATTCTAAGAAAACTGTGAGGTCAAAACCATTATCCCTTTTTAATAAATGAGAAAATTAAGCAGCAAGTTGTGTATGTGGAGGGAGTCATTTCAAGTTAACCTACCTTTATTGAGTATCTACTACAACACAGAGCAACTTTATGCTCAGTGTTGTGTGGGACAAAGATAAATGAGACATCATTTCCAGCTCGGGCGATCTGCAGTCTAGAGAATCGGAGAGGCATGCACACAATTACAGGACTGTGGGTTTAATTTATTCACATTCTTGCAATCATTATTATGGAAAATGAATGATCTGAATATAAGAACTAAATGAACTGTAGTTGGGCCTGATGATGGCCAAAGGAATAAGTAAAATTAATGAACCCATTAAAGACAAGTTTTAGAGAAATTTCCACTGGTGCTTCAAATAAAAGCATATTAATAATTCCCCTCTAACTATTCCCCACACATAAAAGAAAGAAAATAAATGAAAAAATGGAAAAATTAAGATGCTAATTTCTTTTAAAGTCATCTCCCATTCCATTGCCTAAGCAAAGTTATTAAACAAATGGAAAGCAGGCAGAAAGGGGGATTCAGAACACACTTGCTTTAGAAAGACCAGTTGAGTCAGCACACTGCTGTATCACATGTCCTCTAAAAGGTGTGGGCTGGAGGGGCTGGTGGCTGATTATGCTCCCTGGGACACCTTGTTTGAGTGAGCCGACATGCTAAGTCTCAGAGAGGACAAGGACAAGGAAAATGATTCCAGGGAGGACTCTGTATTGCCCTGGAATGATTAGAGCCACACAGCTTCCCCCGAGAGTTGCCTACGTTTTAGGGATATTGCTGAGTTCTTAGCCATCTAGGAAAACCTTGGCAATCCTGGGCTCCAGGCACTCCCAGCCGCTTGACGGTCAGATAAGAGCCTGTCTGATGCGAATCCATCGTCACGTGTCCCCACCATCTTCTTCCATTACCTCACTGCCGTTGATGTCCGCAGAGGGTGGCACAACTGTACAACACTTTAAAGCTGTTTTACTACTTTGGGGAAAAAGCAAAGCGTGTTAGGAAAAGAACGAAGGGCACTGAGATAGCATTGTGATATACGGAGTGAATACAGGAGAGTTCTCTGTCAGGAGAGACAAAATGGCAGACTAACTCATCGCTTCAGTTAACATATGCTGTCACAGCTAAGTTTTCTGTTCAATTAACTTGACTGATTAAAGTATATATGCTTTACTTACATACTCTGTTTATGGATGAGCAGGTGATGTTACTTACCATGGTTAAGAGCAAGTGGCAGGAAGGGCAGTTACTATTTTAGACTAGTGGTTCTGAAACTGCGCTTCCTGGTCTAGAAAGACCAGCATCACCTAGACATTAGTTAGAAACGCCGAGGTCCCAGGCAGTCCTACTGTAGCAGAGACTCTGGGGCTAGGGCTAATTAATGGTCCATTTAAATGAGCTCTACAGCATGGGAAAGTTTGGGAACCACCGTTAAGGCTGCTCACAAACACCAGAAAGGGTGAATTAATTTGTATAACTGACTTATGAAAGACAATTAAGTGGTTGGGGCATTCATTGCCTTCCCGGAACTTTAGGCCCCAATTAAAAGCATGCAAGTTCACATTTTCTGAACCTCTATGCTTGTCAAACAAATTATGTTTACTGGTCAAACATGATTACAAGCTGAGCTTGACCTACTGACCTTTAGTTTGCAACATTGGTTTAAAAAGTTGAAGCATTTAGGAACACAATTTTGGGGGGAAAATAATGATTTTAAGACATTTTACCATAATTTACAGGAAAGAAAAAATTTTACTTGCAGCTTACTGTCCTGCCACCTACCTCAGGCACTTATCATGTATCTGAAGGTCAGTCATATGGGCAATTCATCCAATCAGCACAAGCTTTATAATTTTTAGAGATAGTGGACAATTTTTTAAAAAATAAAAAGGAAAAAAAACATGTGTGCTACATTGCCCAATCAAATTTCAGTCATAAAATACAAGGTCAAGAAAATTTTATTAAGAATTTCAAGGTGATAACAGCAGAGTGGTGCCTTTCTGAGCATAAGACACTGTGTGACAACCCAGGTTTCGCACCTATAAACCAGCCATGGGTCCAATGATTTCTCTTTTATTTCCTGTGGATACTATTTGCCTATAATGTATGAAAATAAATAGGTAAAATCTAGGGAAATGATTTTACGAAGGGCTACTAAAACAGAGCTATTTTACAGATAGGATGTATGCTTAGTTGGTTGGAACTTTGAAAATTTTTCAAAAATAATTGTGAACATTAAACATATATAATTTATCTTAGCATGTACTTTCAATTAGACTTTGCTTCTGGTTAGATTTATACATCGACTCTCTTGGTTGAAAACATCATAAGAACAAGAAGTTTCCTCTTCTTACTTATTTCTGTGATTTGGTTAATATTAGCCTATAATTCATTACACTGAGAATGCCATTTGGTAACCAAATTTTCCAAATGAATAAATTCAAAATTTCAGAGACTTATACAACCTTTTCCAAGCCGTATGGGCACCACAAACATTACTTATGAAATCAATGCATGTTCCAGATTTCCTAAATTACTCCCCAAGTATAGCTTCTGTGAAGGAAAAAAACTGTTCGTGGACCACCTTACATTTCGGCAGAAGAGGCAGTTGCCTGCTCAGTGAGATCTAGGGAAACACTTTCAGAAGTCTCCCTTCCACCTCAGTGTGAGACACAGTTCTGCATGTTGCTGATTTTTTTTTTTCACTGCAGAACCACTAAGTTGGTCAAGGAATTACGCTGTCAATAAACACATGTTCCTGACTTCATATTCTGTCCAGGCAAAACAATATTTCAGAACTGAGCAAACGACTGATTTCATAATACCATCTCATTGCTCTTAGAACAAAATCCAAACATCTTCTAATGGCTTCAGGATATTGTTAAAAGTAGGCTCCCTCCTACCTTTTCACCCCATTGCACATCATTCTATCATGGGCGGACCATTCTCGGGAATGGTCTTAGACCAGGTTGAGCTCTGCTCTCTCCTGACTGACTCTTCACTCAACTGGCTTTCATTCGACCTTTACATCTAAGGAGAAAAGTATCTCAGGGCGGCCTTCCCTGACTTGCCTATCTCATACGCTGCCTCCATCACTCACCACCCCACAACGCGCAGCCACCCTAACTACTTCCTTATCCCCATAGTTACCTCCTTCTTCTCAATCATCACAATTAGAAATCCTTTTCTTTTCATTTGGTTCCTTATTTACTTAGGTGTCACCTCTCTAGAACATAAACTCCATTGCAGCAGGAACCTACCATCTTATATTTCTCCATATTCTTAATGTGTACAATAGTGTCTGGCCTAGAGTAGACATTGAATATCTATTGAAAAGTGCTCAGTGAATGCTGAGTGTAATATAAGTATATCTGACTGGTTCTTTGGGACTAAAGTTAGTGAAAAGAGATAGAGAAAAACCACGGAAAGAAAAACTAGAGGGAAGAAGGCTACGTCCATCCTGAGGTGATGTTGCTGATGATCTAGGTGAGGACCCTCCGTAAGAAGGACCTAGTGTAGCAGTGGATGAGCAGCCAGGTGCTGAGACCATCGGGGAGAAGAAACATCAGAAAGGGAAATGAGAGAAAACCAAGATGCTTAATTTTCCTCACAATGTTTCCACGTGTATGGCTTTATTGAAACATGGCAATTTTTATGAGAAAGCATTCTCAAAATACTTTCTTATTCTAAAAGTACTGGTTATTCACTTTCTTAAGAATGTATGCAAATCAAGCAACACCTTATTTCAAAGACTGAAAAATTAAAACTCTATGTGTTGACTGAGGCCAGCAAATCAACAACAAAACCAGGTGCTAACTGAAGCTCACAGATTTAGAAAGCAGTGGCAGTTGTTCTCCAGAAGAAGGTACTTTGTCAAGGTTAAATTCCCAAATCAATAGCCATTCTTCATCAACCTCCTTTACACTCAGTTAGGACTTCTTTTAAAAAGTGCTTTTGACAAGTTTCCCTTGTTTAGTCACAAGTGGGAGGAATTTTATTTTTAGTTTTGACCTAAATCAAATAATGTTGAACCATAAGTGATTTTTTAAGTGGGAGGGGGAAGCTTGCCCTATTTTAGGAAACCTGAACTCTAGCCACACTCAGCAAAACGGCTCCCTCAATAACCTGAACATGCAAACTTCAAAACTTGGCACCAGGAGAGTCAGATGAAGGAAAAACCCAACCAGAGCCAAATGTGATAAAAAGTGTCTCATATTTTAAAAGTCACCAGGTTGAAACAGCATGTCTTGACATGAGAGAGAGCACAGTTTCCTTCGTTCTGAAAAATATTATCTTCATCTCTAACGGCTCAGTGAATCATAGTGCATCTAGAAAGTTTGGCGGAGGAGCCGTAATTATGACCATTCGAATCAGAGCACCGCAGTTAAAATGCCCGCTGGCACGGGACTCGCCAAAACAATCTCTGATGACCGTCTCCAACATTCTTTCCCACGACCAATAGGTGACCATCCGAATATCATTTTGATGTTGATTTTTGAATCCTAAAGTCTGACTGCAATTATCAAAATCCTTAAAATTATCATTACAAGGATTGGCATTTGGAAAAACCTACCCAAAATTGTCCGTACGTTGTTATCTCAGGGTTGAGACTTGTCCCAGGGGTCAGGGACTGGCTGTTTAACTCCTCTTTGTTTGTTTCAGTAATTTATAAATTAATACCCTATGCCCACTCCTGGAAGTGGCAAAGCAGTGAAGGGAATTTATAGTCACATATCATCAGACTTCCCTCTTCAGTAACTGAAAACAAATAGGGTAATTCATTTTGTTAAATGGAATTAAATACTTTGAAAAACACATTTTGTAATCTGTAAGAGAATGCTCTTCTTTGGTTGATTATGACTACCTGGTGAGTCTCTATAAGCTTACCCCAGGCTATTATGATAGTAAAATGCTTAAGAACTAAGACTTAGCCCTGGCTGGTGTAGCTCAGTGGATTGAGCGCGGGCCTGCGAACCAGAAGATCGCGGTTCGATTCCCAGTCAGGGCACATGCCTGGGTTGCAGGCCAGTTCCCAGTAGGGGACACATGAAAGGCAACCATACATTGATATTTCTCTCCCTCCCTCTCTCCTACCCTTCCCCTCTAAAGATAAATAAATAAATAAACCTTTAAAAAAAAAAAAAAAGAACTAAGACTTAAGTATTACATAAACTGATTTTACTTTAAAACTTTTTATTTAAAAATTTTATAGTGAAATAATATCGGGCTACTAAGTTATCTTAGTTATACTCTCTTTAATGACTGGTGATTCTTAACCTCTCAGTTTTATTTCAATTTACGGAGCTAGAGACCTGGGCTGGATCCTATGGTATTTGTCATGGTGGCGATAATTTTATTGTCAAATGACTTGGTCCTTCTCTAGCAGCTTCCACTCGAGACCAAGTCAGACCTAGTGACTCTGCCAGTTAACTGCTCTTTCTTTTACTATTTATAAAAGCCAGAGGGTATCCTACCTATTTTAATAATCCTCAAGTAATTGGTAGTTGTGTACCAACTGGCCACGTAATAAGTGTCATTCTCTTGCTCTTTTGGCATTAAAATCTTGTTACATATTTTATAAGAAAATCAGAAAGCTATAAATCAGAGGAAGGAGATTCAACAGGACATAACTTAATCACAAATAGAACATTTACATTGTTTAAAAATTAATCAGTATTAATCTTGTTTTATAATATATAAGGTTATGTCTGCTGTAAGAACAAAGGGAATTCTAAAACTTGAGCAGAGCATTACACAAGCTTCAAGTTGCATTATTGTCTTTATACAATCTAATCGTGTAGCCCTAAATAGTTTTGGGGTTTTTTAAAATACTTTATTTATTTTTAGAGATGGGGAGAGAGGGAGAAAGAGGGAGAGAAACACCAATGTGTGGTTGCCCGTAATGCACCCCCTACAGGGAACATGGCCTGCAACCCAGGCACGCGCCCTGACTGGGAATCAAACCAGAGACATTTGATTCATAGGCCTGTGCTCAGTTCACTGAGCCACACCAGCCAGGACCCCTAAATAGTTTTTAATAACACTGATAGATAATTAAAATAGACTTTGAAGATATTATTTCATTTTAAAAGTCATTTAAAATCCTTTGACAAATCATATTTGCTGAAAGAACAAATCTATACAACTAGTATTGTGCGTGGTAAAACATATTTATTTGGTAAAACAAAAGCATAAAGATGTTGTCTTATACTCAAAGACTGATTTAACCTTTTGGTATTTTATTGTGTCCTAAACTTAAAATCAATTTCTCTAGAATTTACAGGAGCGGATGACAGACACATCGACGTAACAAGGTGGAAGAGTGCCGTGGTGAAAATCCAGCAACAGGGGAGGGGGGAGGGGGATGAATGGAATGAAAGGAGAGGCAGCCTTCCACACTCTGTCCCCGTCAGTCTGCACAGGTGCCAGAGCAGTCAGTTACTAGAGGAAGCTGTCAGATACATTGGCATTTCTTTCTTAGTAAGAGATTAGAAAATAGTAACAAAAACATTACTGCCAGCAGCTGCCGACGTTTTTATTTCCCAAGATATCTTAATCAGACTCTTGAATGACTGGTGCTCTTTACTGTCAGTCGTTTTAAAAACTGTACTGAGGCAGCTGCGCTCTGAGACTCCAATTCCATTGTAGAATTAGGGGAAACGAGGGAAATTCAAACACCCTTTCGACCTTGCTGGGGAAGGTGTTTAGCCAACAGTCACAAGTGCCTGTAACAACTACAACGATCCATACTACAGGCCCCCAATGCTTCCATAAATGACCTGTTCATTTCCAAAAACTAAGATCATGGTGAAATTGCCTGGCACTGCAAACTGGATATTGCACATCATTGTAAAGAGGGATAATCAGGATAAACATGTCCATGAAATTCACTAGCCATATTGATGTTGTTAATTGCCTTGGTAAAGTCATGGCACTAATGGCTACATCATCAACCAGCCAGATTCATTTTCCTTTAATTTTGATTTTTTCACTTTTTCCTTATTTTCTATTATATTTTTCTATTACTATTTATCCCCCTTATATCCCCACCCCACAATTGCCACACTGTTGCCCATGCCCATTTTTCCTATTCACTCAATCCCTTCAACCCCTTATAGTCAACTAATATTTGACAGAGGAAGCAAGCACATACAATGGGCCAAACATAGTTTATTCAATAAATAGTGTTGGGAAAATTGGACAGACATGTGCAGAAAAATGAAACTAGACCACCGTCTTGCACCACACACAAGAATAAATTCAAAATGATTAAAGAGTTAAATGTTAGACCCACATCAGTAAAAATCCTGGAAAAAAATACGCAGTAAAATCTCGGACATCGCTCATAGCAATATTTTTTTTATATATCTCCTCAGGCAAAGGAAACAAAAGAAAAATAAGCAAATGGGACTACATCAAACTAAAAAGTTTTTGCTCGGCAAAGGAAACCATCAACAAAATAAAAAGACAAGCCACAGAATGGGAGCATGTATTTGTCAAAACATCTGGTAAGGGGTTAATATGCAAAATTTATGAAGAACTTATAAAACTCAACACCAAAAAAGCAGACAACCCAATTAAAAAATGGACAAAGGACCTGAATAGACACTTCTCCAAGAGGACATACAGATGGACTATAGACACACACAAAGATGCTCAACATCGTTAATCATCAGAGAGAATGCAAATTAAAACCACAATGAGATATCACCTCACACTGGCCAAAATGGCCATCATCAATAAATCAACAAACAACAAGTGCTGGCGAGGATGTGGAGAAAGGGGAACCCTAGTGCACTGTCGGTGGGAATGCAGACTAATGCAACCACTGTGGAAAGTGGTATGGAGTTACCTCAAGAAATTAAAAATAGAACTGCCTTATGACCCAATAACCTCTTTTGGGAATTTATTCAAAGAAACCCGAAACACGAATTCAAAAGCACAGACTCACTTGTTAAGGTAAACTGGCTACTCATACATACATGAGCTCAGGTATAAATTAAGAGAAATTTGGAGGGTATAAAACATTTTTCCCTTTGTGTTTTTGGGTGTCTCTGCTAGAGATTGGAAATATTATTCCTCTTTTATGGATAGCATTGTATAATTTACCATTATTTTATAGGTTTTTGCTTCAAACCCTAATGGACATTAGATTATTTATGCTCTTTTAAGCAAGCACCATGCCTGTACAAGAAGGAATACAGTGTGTATGATTCAATTTGAGGATTAGCAAATCTAAATGTTAGCAAAATCATCATTCAATGTTACATACAATTATGTATATTATCTAAAGAAAAGTAAGTTTTAAAACATGCAATCTACATATTTACCTTGAAAGCAAAATATCTTTATTTACTTTAGGTGATTTGAATGTGCATTCCCTCTACCAGGAACGTTCTCCTTTCAGAGAGTCTCATGGGTCACTCCTTCACTTTCTTCTGGTCTTCTTTTCAAGTAGCAGCTTATTAGAGAGGTTTGCTGGTCACCAGTATCAGGCAGCATCAACCCTGTTTCTTCAGCTCTCCCTCTCCTGTTTCCTGTTTAACTTTTATCTATAATTCTTACAAGAGACAAAGTGTATATTCATATACAAATATGGCCCATCTCCTAACCCTACATCAGAATGTAAATAGCATGATATCACGGACTTTGTTTCACTCACCGTCTTATTTCAAACGCTAGAGCAGTGTCAGGCACAAAGATATTCAAAAAAGCTTTCCTGAATAAATAAATCAGGAATGAATATACCATTTAAGTAAGGTTTAAAGAAGCAAAATTGTAGGACACCTATTCATGGGGATATCTGCTCAGCATGTTCTTTGTGTCCAGAAGTGGCTTCTCTCCTTCATGTTCCGCCCAACTCTTTGCACCCACACGTGTGGCTCGTGTGAGCTCTGACAGGCTTGATTAGCTCCCTGTCCTCTGACCGGAATGGGTCTGTCTGGTGCGTGTTATCTGGTGCAAAGTGGGCAGTCTGCTTCTCCAAGACTCCCTACTGGAAACACGCTGATTAGGAGTGGACAGCAGGCCTAAACAAAAGCACTTAGGAACTGTAGCAAATACAGTCCATCTCCTCTTGTGTGGTTAAAGGTTAGTGAAGACTCTGTCCTGACCAGTGTGGCTCAGTTGCTTGGGCATTACTCCGCAGAAAGCAAAAGGCCACAGGTTCCATTCCCTGTCACCTGTCAGGACACAGGCCTGGGTTGCAGGTTTGGTCCCTGGTTGGGGCATGTACAATAGGCAACCGATCGATGTTTCTGTCACACATCAATGTTTCTCTCCCTCTCTTTCTCCCTTCCTTCCCCTTTCTCTACGAATAGGTAAATAAAATCTTTTTTAAAAAGTTTAGTTAAGACTCCAAAACTGTTCACTGGCCTGTTTTGTGCAGAAAGCTGAACAGCTGTGAGAAAATGTGATGAGGCCAAAGACCTAGAAAATATGACATGATGATGAAATCTTGAGTCAAAGTCCAAAATTCTAATTTCCTAAGGAGTACCTTAGGTAATAGAAATAGTTTTCTACAAGCTTGGGGAAGAAATAAATTAGCACTTAATCCTTGAGCCAAAAAATATTAAAGCATAACTTTATTTTAATAATGTTTCTGGTATTCACTTCTTTATAGGCAAGAGCAATGTATCTGTTTTAACACGGGTATAATTTTTTCTACACCCTGTCCATTACTTGTGGTTCCAGGTTAAAAGCATTAGGTCTACTCTCGATGGGGATATCAAGACTGAGTATTTCATTGCTGTTGACAAAAGAACTTTGCAACAGCATCTGATGTAACCAGTGGAACGCCAACCACAGGGAGTCAGATTTCATTTCATAGTGATTAAGTTACCCCTGGAATTTTATTTAATCATACCCTGACTTAACAGCTAAAGGAAATGGGTAAGAGTGGCCATTATTCTTATTTGGTAACAAGACAATAATAATATCATTGGCTCTATAACCTAGTAATCAAGCCCTAGAGGGGAGAGATTATCACCCATTTTTCTAATTTTTTTTATTTATTGATTTTAGAAAGAGAGAGGGAGAGACATTGACTCATTGTTCCACTCATCCATGCACTCACTGGTTGATTCTTGTATGTGTCCTGACCAGGGATCAAACCCACCAACTTGGTGTTTGGAGACAATACTCTAACCAATTAAGCTACCCAGCCAGGGCCCTGTAATCCATTTTTAATCAGAGAACTCGTAAACCCAAATAAGCATTACAGTTCTAAAAAGATTATCATTTTCTAGCACAGCAGGAAAAGATGTCTCCGTGCAGAATTTTCAGCATTATAACTTTGTTAAGGCTAAATCGTTATGTTAGGGCCACCACCAACCAGCCTTCCCTTCTAGCCATTATTATCAGCCTTACTTTCCTTCCCAGGTATCAATTCCAGGTGCACATGGAGTCAATTATATGCAACCAACATGTGCACTTGCACAGCCCCCAAATGCATGTGGTACCCCAGAATGTGACCTTTCTAGATGTTAAAGATGAGATTCATAGTCTTCCTCTTCCATAGTGTCTGTTGAAAAATACGCAGTTATTTTCATGTTAATTTATTGGTGATGTGTCTTTTATCTCTGGATACTTTTAAGGTTTACTCTGTCATTACTTTTAGTAATTTGACAATAAGACTTGATGGTTCTTTCTTCCTTCTTTGCT
Organism: Glossophaga mutica; assembly: GCA_039655065.1. NCBI lineage: Eukaryota > Metazoa > Chordata > Mammalia > Chiroptera > Phyllostomidae > Glossophaga > Glossophaga mutica. The sequence continues at coordinate 211,339,755 of CM077304.1, read as the reverse complement.
TCCTTCCTGCCTCCCTTCTTCCTTCCTTCTTTCTCTTTTCTTTTGTGCATCTTTTTTCTGTGTGCAGGATACATACATATATGCACAAAAAATTCTTCAGGGTTGAATATTAGTATCTCTTTTCTGTGTGCATGCATATATATGATGAACATCTTGGTGTTCAATGAGGTGTTAGAAATCTGAGTTGATAGTTTTCATCCAATTTAGAAAAGTTTTGGCCATTATCTATTTAAACATTTTTCTGATTTTCTTCCCTTTTAGAGACTTCCATCACATGGATATTAAAATACTCAGTATTGTTCCAGTTGTCACTGAGGCTTTAATTATTTTAAATAGACTTTTCTCTGTGTTTCTCATTTTGAGATATTCTACTACTATTTCCATTGTTTAAATGTCCGCTTCTCTCCTCTCCTCTTTTTTTCCCATTATGTTTGTTTTCTCTTTTAAATACTGGAATTCTTGAATATTATTATAAAAGCTTTTGTGACATGCTTGACTGATAATTACATCATCTCTGCCATTGTTTTAAAATGTAGATTTTATTGTCGTTAAGGTATGGCAAGGCCAACAGATTAAGAGATGGTTGCCACTTGAAAAGAGATTGTCACATTCATGAGCTCGAGAGCAGAAGCCCGCCACTGCATGACAGCCCACACAGAGTTGGTTAGAAGCAAGGGGAGTATGGGGAAAATTGGGACTAGACTCCTTATGGTGGTTTCTGTGGGAAGAAATGTGACAAGCCAAGGAAGCAGCTTTGAGATTGGTTTGAGTAATTTTAGCAGGCTCTGGGGTGAGGGTTGTCCCTAATTGTCTATTATCTGGTTCTGGGATGGTCAGGACAGGGAATGGTGGCCTGGAGGGAGAAAGTCTGATAGAGGAGGTGGCTGGCTATGGTCTGCAGTGGTTGGTTTGCCTGTGAAAGGCAGGATTGCAGAGGAATCCTTTTCTACCTCTAGGAACAGGCTGATCCTGGGAGGGAATGCCCCACCCACAGTCAGCAAGCACCAGGATGACGAAGTATCAAGTACGAAAACTAGAAAACGTAGTTGTTACCGATATCTCTGCCTCTGTTTACATTGATTGATTAATCTCCTTATCATGGTTACTATTTCTGTCCTTCTTAGAATGTTTAGTAGTTTTTGATTGAATGTCAATTATCGTAAAGTTAGATTGTTGGTGTCTGTATTCTGTTGCACTTCTTCAAAGAGTATCAACTTTGTTTTTGTTGGCAGTTAAGATACTTGCAGATTAGTTTTATTCTTTTGGTATGTGTTTTTAAATTTTAATAAAATGGGTCTAATTAAACTTCAAGTAGATGTCAGCACTATTACCAGGCAGAAATTTACTTTTGTTTATGGGATGATGATATTTTTGTCCTCATTAATGAAAATTGTGAATACTTAAAATATAACTTGAGTGGGGTCTACACTATTTTCTCATAAAACTGTTTAATGAAGTTAGGCATGTAAACCAAATGTTTGACCAAACAATGGTAAGAAAAGTGAGGATACTATGCAAAGTTCTGACCAACAGTAAAATATGTAAATATAGTAATATATGAATTCCAATGGATTCAGAATAGTAGTGCCTGGAGCAGTCTAATAAGGCTTTACAAAGGTATAAATGCTTTAGAATCTGAGTATCTGTTATGTGCTGCTAACCTGGTGTTGTACTAAGCTGTAGAAACACCACAGTCAAAAGAAATACAGACCTGGCTGTCAGGAACTTATCATCTTTTTAGTGACAAAGACAAGTAACTGGTGCTACCAGATGGATTTCTTTTGTATTTTTTATTAAATGGTAGATATATAAGTTAGTCATTAGAAATTAGGAAAACCTCCCAAGAGGAATTTGTATAAGGTGAGGCCAAATAATTATTAAAATTTAGTCAATTAGCCCTGGCTGGTGGGACTCAGTAAATTGAGTGCTCACCTGAGACAAGCAAAGTTTCACCGGTTCAATTCCCAGTCAGGGCACATGTCTAGGTTGCGGGCCAGGTCCCCAGTTGGAGGCACGTGAGAGGCAACCACACATTGATGTTTCTCTCCCTCTCTCCCTCCCTTCCCCTCTCTCTAAAATCTTTTTAAAAATTTAGTCACTTAAAGGAGTAGAAGTACTGGGAAAGGGGTTAGAAGTAACTTGTGGCAGAGAAAACATCTTGTGTAAAAACTTGGAGTCACAAGACAGTGAACATTTGGGGAATTAAAAGTACAGTCGTTTGTTACTGCTAGAACATGGTGGCCAGAAAGAATGAAGAGCGGCACAGAGCAAGACTACATAGGTAGGCAGCGGCCAGATCAGGGAGCACTTGCAATGTAACAGGAAAGAGTTTGTATCTTAACAGAGCAATGGGATCCTTCAATGCTTTACAGAAGTGGGTTGTTATGGAGATGGAAAAAAGCATAGTCAGATGGTGGCCCATGCTGATATTTGGAGGATCAGCAGAAGATGCATCAGGTGGATGAGTTTGCTGGGACTGCTCACAGTTTGGACTCCAGTATCTTTATCACCTGCATGAAACCATGGCTACCTGAGCTACATATAGTTCACATTAAGAAAAGGCATTTGTTTATATTTTTACTTTTGTCATCCTGCCGACGGCTGATGTTACGCAGAGGAATCTCTGCCCCGGGTTGTCTTAACCCTGATCAGTGCCTCACTAGGTAATAAAAAGAGTATGAGAATAATGCAGACAAAAAAAAAATATATATGCTGTTAAGCCTCCAAGAGAGGCTGAAATCGAGAACGGAAATAGAGTTGGTCTGAGAAGGATGACCAGGATTTCTTAGGAAATTAGAAAGCGGGCCCAAACTTGGATGTAGAAGTTGGCAAGCACGGTAAGTGACAGTCACTTGAATCTGACTTTGTGGGCTGCCTGTCTGGAAACTGTAACAGGACCCAGGACAATAGCATCCCAAGAGTGAAAGACGGCCAACTTAGAATTTTATATGCAGTCTTCCATATTCATAGAAATCAGGCCTCATGACACTTATCTAGAAGTAAGAGGCAAGGGATCACGGTAAATGAGCCTCCAGTAAGTACAGAGTAAGGGAAAGTAGAGAACACATTTGAGAACAAAAGAGGCCACTAACTTCCAAACAGTGACATTGAACACTGTTTTCCAAACCATGCTTTCAGCATGATAATTTGCATAAGTATGAGTGAATTTAATGTATTTGCTAGTCTCTGCACCATCGACAGACAGGCTAAAGCATCATCTATGGCACTGTGCTTGAAGATTACAATGTAGCACTGTTTTTCATGCCACCAGTTTTTGTTAGGACGATGCCAAGGTATCATAAAGCAACTAGGTGGAAAATAAAACAACATGAAATTAAATAAAGACACTAAGCAACCATTTGGCCATTCAAGTTAAATTGCCTTACCATATAAAAAATATTAGCAAAAAATAGAGTAGAGAAGTTGATAATTTACTATGCATTTTATTTCTTTCAAAACAATTTGAAATAAAGCCCATTTATTATTTATATTAGCTATGTGTAGCCCCATACATCTGCAAAAGTAAACTAAATACACTTTCCAAATTAATTTTTCTTCAGGATGAAACAGGATTAACACAAAGGCACTTGAGTTGGGCTGTTTGGGCTATATTTCTCCTCCACATTGCATGGTTCCATGATCTTGGCCAACTTATTTAACTTCTTTTGGCCTCATTTTTCTTATATGTGAAATACAAATCATAAAAATACATCCTTTATATGATTTTTAAGTTAAAATTAATTGAGACATTTCATGTACCATGGTTAGCCTATAGTGAGCACATAATTAGTATTAACTAATACTAATTACAGCTGCTGCAATTACTACCACTAGTACCACCACCACTATTACTGCTGCTGAGTGTAGAATTCACTTTCTTCCCTTTTAGAATGGTGGAAGACATTTGCTTTTCTCCATCTCTCCAAAAACTTTTCAATCTTCACACACTCATAAAAATCTTCATAAAATCATATATAATTTATTCTGAGCACAAGACTTTTAGTTGTTTAAAGCATCCTAGATATTTGCTTACCCAATATTCATTTATCTTGGTTTAAATTACATTCATTCTTATCCTTTTCCTTCCACAGATCATTGTTATCAGATGATTCACAAGACAAATGGAGTCAACTTGCTTTTCTTCTTTTCTCTCAGTGTTGCATTCCTAAACACAGTAAGTTTATCTTTCTTGTTTATCATATTGTTGTAATAGGAAAAATACTGTTTGTTTGACTCTGCTAAACTGGAAGTATTTATTCCCTTTCAATTATCTTAGACACATATAGTAATTTTATACCATTCTTTTCTATTCGTATTCTATAACTTTTCCTTTAAAAAGTACCTAGATTTTATATTCTCACTGTATACCAAACTTTAGTAAGTTTGATAAGTTTGTTACATGTACTGCTCTTTTAATTCTCATAAAACCCTAAAATGTGGGTGAAATAATGTCCTCTACTGCTTAGATGAGAAACTGAGGCACTGAGAGGTTGAACAACTTGACAATATCACTTAGTGAGAAAATGCAATAGTTAGGACTCAGACTAGGGCAGTCTAGTTTCAAAGTGTGAACTCTTAACTACTATGTTATTGTATTTTTGCAATTTATTGTAAAGATCCTATTTTTAAAATACCACTATCCCTATATTTTGAGGTTTGCAACACCTGCAATTGTGGTTTCAATTATTGATACATTATTTTTATATTTTTAAATACATAACATATTCGATAACTTCAAAAAGTCATTATATTTACATATATGTTTATCTCTTCTCCTGAAACAACTTATCTGTCAGAATTTCAAGCCATGGATTTACTTTATTGTAAACACTTTAAAACCTGCTAGCTTCCTCCAAGAAGGCAGCTCACGCTGGACCACTCTTTTCTTCCAATCCCTTTACTGTTGCAAACAACAAAATGGCATTGGCTCTTCTTCCCAAGTTCCTAACATCCTTTTCCATCTGAGAACCAGTTGTGCACTCCTTATTGATGAGAATTCTACAGACTGATGTAATTTCTTTAGTGCTTTCTTCGGCCTTGTTTCAAATAGGTTTAAAAATGGCAGGATGTTTTCAACCTCTCTGCATTTAGTTGAAAGAGATTTTGTACAGATAGGCTATTAGTTGAGGACCTTCGCTTAGAATCTGAATTAATTTTGCACCAGTTTATCATCTGCACCAGGAATGCATCATTCATTTCTTTTAGCTGATTGGAAACCCAAATAAAGTTGTATATAATGTCTGTTTCTCTCTCTTTTTTTTTCTATACATATTACACTCTCTTTTTCGTTGGCTTTTCTGTATGTAATCCTATATAGGAGTAAGTGATAAAGCCATTTCATCTTGAATAAACAGGCCTTAGATGAAATCCCTTTAGACCTTAGATCTAGATACTAGCTTGTGGCCTTAGTAATACACAGTCTTTCTGGGTATCAGGGTCGAGGTATAATTAATTATCCCCTACAGCAGTGTTTTCGACCTTTTCCATCTCATAGCACACATAAACTAATTACTAAAATTTGACAGCAGATAAAAATATATCTTTTCTGCCGATCTGACAAATTATAGGCATAATTTTGATTCATTCACATCAGACAGCTATTGTTGTGTTGGCTGTTGTCATTTTTTTATTTGACAATCTAAGGGAAAAATGTCAGTGCCCCTGACTAAATAGTCAGATATTGCACATTTTAAAAGTTCTTGGGACACACCAGTTGCAAATTGCTGCCCTACAGTGTTACAAAAGCTACGATAAGCACCATACAAACATTATTTCATTTAGTCCCCACAATTGTACAAAGAAGATATGTTATAATCATTTAAAGGTAAATTAATGTAACTACCTTGATCTGGCAGGTTGGGGTTCTGCCAAATTATCTGAATCTGCATCCAATTCTCTGCTTTTAAACAAGTTTTCCAGGTTTGATCTGTCCAGAGAAGGACTCATAGCCTTACTAATAGTGGACCTATGGGGTGAGCCATCACAGTGACCAAATGCCTTTAGTAAATCCAGTGACCTAGAACCTAGCTTTGGGAGCACACATAAGACAAAGAAGATAGGCTGGTAGAAAAATACGTGGCCTGAGCAATAAGGAAATAAGTAATTTCACTGGCTTGGAAAGATGGTGGCAATATAGAAAAAGAAATAGCAAATATTTGGATAGAGAGAAATAAATGCTATGTCAGTAAACCAGGAGGAAGAAAGGGAATTTGTATGTATTTCCCAAGCATGTTGGAAAGGTCAGTAAAACTGATAGTAACTGAGCAGTCATTAAACAGAGGCATTTGATCAAGACAGCAGAAGTGAGACACAAAATAATTGTGAGGCTGAGTTTTTTTTTTCCTAACTGGATTATCTCCCAGGAGAAGACAAATTTGTGGAATATCCAAAATTCACATTGCTATAGAATATCCATCATCAAGTGTTTTACATAATGAAGGACTCAATTGCCTTGCATATTCTGCATAAGCATTGTATTTTTTTGTTTCTTTATGAGGTTTTCATGTGTTTACTTACTGACAATTCTATTACCAGCAGACCAAATGACTTGGAGGAGGCCAGGACAAGGAATTAAAATTAAAATTGTACTTTTGGAAATTACATTTATCAAAAAGTTATCAATTTGTAAAGCTCTACTTACTCTAATGCAGGACTCTTCCAAACTTCTACCTCCAGGATTCTGTAATTCCAATAAGAAAAATAACAAACTCAGCAACAATCGGGGCTCTCTGTTTCCCTCAGGTGATACTTAAAAGGCACCAGGTTGTGATCACTGAAATATGCAAATAATTTGCATGCAGTATTTTTTATTGTCTTGATCTATTATCAACTAAAATATATGGCAAAGTGTTGCGGACCGTTCAGCCTGGTTTCAGGAGTTGTAACCCTCACCCCATGGTGGGCTGTGTAAGAGCCCAAGGGACCCACTTCATCTGGGTCTGTTCTGTCACAAGGATGTGACCTACTAAGGAGACAAAGCTTATCTCCCTGGCAGGAGTGCTGCTTCTGCCTTACCCATCTCTGGCCCCATAGCTTGGTTGGCAGTCAATGACGGGTAAGACTCCTCATGGGAGGAGCAACCTAAGCCAGACGCAACCACTTGGAAGGCCTCATGGAAGGACTCAGGGGGGTTGCAGCAAAGAGGATGTGATGGACCCTCGCCCCCCGGCTATTCTGACATAGCCCGAGTCCTCATTTCCATCTGGGAGATGTCTCCTGCTTCCTAATCGGCTTAAAGCCTGAAACTGTGGGGGTGAGCGGTGCATCCCTGTCCTGGCCAGGACGGCTCCTTGGGTGATTGGCATAAGAAAGAATTTCCTAAAGTCCTGTGAAAACTGCTTTGCTAAGAGTGCTCTTCCTGAGGTGACAAGTGTCCCAGGAGGAAATGAGCATGTCTCCCAAAGTCTGGCAACCCCTCTTCCTGACAAACACTGGCTCGGATTAAGCCCTCAGATTTCTTTGACATGTTAAACCTGTATTCCGGTGTATGTGAGCCCAATAAAAGCCTAGTGAGGATGGGGCTCTAGGTCATTCTCCTCTGAGAGTTTGACCCCTTTCCTCCCCAAGCAGAAGATTTCTTGGTAGTTTTTACTTTCATCCGTCATGGAGGGATGGGGCTCTGCGGGCGGAGCCCCCCCCACATCTGGCACCCAGGACAGGGTCCCCCGCAGCAAAGTGTCAGGTTTATCAAAATGCATCAGAACCTCCTGGAAGAAAAGTCCAGAAGATTCTCATGCTTTATGCTTTTCCATAACTCTACTCACAAGTAGAATGTCAAAGCAAAGTCAAATATATAAAGGGGCGAGAGACCCTATAAACAGAAACCTCCTACGAAGGACGTTCAGTAGTTTTCCACTCGGCTTTGAATTCTAACTGAGGCAAGCAGAAAATTAAAAGGCAAAGAGGAAAGCAATTTTGAAGAATAAACTCTGATCTTCAAAGAAAATGGATTTAAAGCCTAACTTATTCAAGAAAATTACTAAGAATAAGAAAAAGAAAGTGGGATATAGTTATAAACACGGCAAATTTTATTTTAAAAGATGTAATTTACGAAGTAACTTTAAAAATAATGTATAGCTTCTGAACTCCTCCAAAAAATCACATACTTATCATTTAAAAAGCAAGAATTATAGCTGCTTTCTAAGAAAATTTTGCAATTGCACAGTCCAATCTTACACAATTTTCTATCTTCTGTATTACCATTTCTCATAAATCTACAGGTTTATAATGCACATGTTTTTTCAATGTGACTGTTTAGAAATCACTCTTGGTCTTCCCAGTTAGGTTAGCAGCAGAGGACAAAAATGTTATAACTCTAAAAATCTAATACAATGTGTGAATCCTGAGAAAGAAGATACCCACTAAAAAGAGCTTCTGGAGGCTAACGGGGCTCAAAATTTAAAAACAGAGCTGGGCAGCCATTCTACACAGGACCCTCTTGTACAAACTACACTTTAAGGAGAATCCTCCACCGAACTACCTGCCTGCACGTATTTCTGCCCTCTGAGCCAGCCCTTATACAGGAGTTCCTGGAATTCTATTTCAACCAATAGGACTGAGGGTTTGCCCTTCCAATCGAAGCTGTGCAGCTATGACCAATCCAAACAGCTCTGTGCTAACCAGGAGCATGCCTTTTGGACCAATCAGAAAATTTGGAGTCCTCATTTGCATACGGACCGGCCAATCAGGCGCCTGGAGCAGGGGATTCTGTCCAGGTAAGCCAGCTCTCCACTGGCTCTGGAAAAACATGTTCCCTTCCTACTCAAGGCAGCTTTTCTGTGGCTGAGCTGAAACCGCTGGAGCAGAGCGGAGCAAACCACCGCAGTAAGAGCAGCCTGGCACGGAACAGAGTAGACTGGAGCCCAGTGGGTAAACCAGCGAAGACACAGGCAAGGAGCAGAGCTGAGCGGGCTATGGAGAGGAAGAGCAGAGCTGTCTAGCCGTAGGGCCCGGCCCCCAGGGCTGCCTCAAGGTCCTGCTGTTTTTTCATGGTCATGCTGTGTTACAATAGAGATTTTTGCACAAAATAAACTTTCCTTTTTTTTATCACAAACCAAATGAGGGATTCCTATTGGCATTGAATTAGCACCAATGACCATAGGTTGACAAAAGCTTCAGTATTTTAAAATATAAGGCATAGGAACTCAACTCAGTGCTTTAGTAGATAAAATTATTTATTCAGGCTGACAGAGTACTAATAAATAGAAATGTAGGTAATTATTTATTTATTTGTTAAATCATCATCATTATCATCATCATCATCATCATAGCTCAAGAAAAAAACTTGGAAAACAGACTTCCTTATCAGTTTTTCTCATCTGTGCAAGTCAGGGGAGGAAAGGCAGAGGTTCAAAGTTTTCTGAGATAGTGAACAGCTAGCCAATGTTTGTGAACGTCTCAAATGGAGAGACTGTGTTTTCTGAAACTGATTTCTTGTAATTAATGATGGAGTTTACTGAGAGCCAGATAGAAATAACATTTGAAAAAAAGGTGGAGTTATTCAACAAAAACACTGAAGAAAAACCCATTTATGTATTTTGGCCACTAAGTTCAAATCCAGTTAAATACTGACATCTCCTAAAGTAGAATGTTTATAAATTTGTAGGCTTAGAGCCCAATTCTAGAGACTTTTCTTAAGTAGGTATTGAGTGAAGATTTTTCTGGGTGATTCTATTGAAACAACAATAACGGGACCCAGCAATTTGTATTTTAACAAACCTTCCAGATGATTCTTACACAAGCTAAAGATGGAGGATTGCTGTCCTACACTATCTCCTACAGGTACATGAAGAAGAAGAAGGAGGAGGGGGAGGGGGGAGGGGAGGGGGAGGGGAGGAGAGGAGGAAGAAGAAGGAAGAAGAAATAAAGAAAAAACAAAACCAAAGAAAATATCAATTTAAACCAATTTTAAATCATTTTGACTTTAGCTCACCATACACCTAGACCCCTTCTTTAAAAAAAATTTTTTTTCAATTACACTTTACACTCAATACTATTTTGTATTAGTTTCTGGTGTAAAACATAGTGGTTAGACAATCTTATACTCTATAAAGAGTTCGCTCTCATAGTTCCAGCACCCAACTGGCACCATACGAGTTACTACAGTATTATTGACTATATGTCCTATGCTGCAGTTTCCATCTCTGTGTCCGTTCTGTAACTACCAATCTGTACTTCTCCACCCTCCATCTTTCCCACCCAGTCTCCCACCCCTCTCTCCGTGGGCAACCACCAATCGATCTTCTGTACAAGCCCCATCTTATTACAGATGCTTTATGTAAGTACATGTGTTCTAGCAATGGTGGCAACATTGCTTGGGTAAAAGAAAATCCCAATTATGTAAATATTCTTTTGGGGGAGTTGATATTTGAAGTGACAGTGACAATCAAGAAAATAACAATTTGTCTTCTTACATGGCACTGTCTGCTACTAAACTGCCTCTTGTAAAATGTACCTGTGGTCCTACCCAGCCATCAGATCGCAGCTGCAAATCCCAGGAGTGCTGGGTGTTTACTGTTGTGTGTGGCTGCTTTTGAGTGGCAGGCCACAATGGTTAGCATGACAGTAACGGTATGACTCACAAAGTCAAATATATTTACTATCTGGATCTTTAGAGAAAAAGTTTTCTGACCTCATCATATCTAACATATCCAAGAACAAACAAATTACATTTTCATGTTTTTCTTCTTAAGAGAAAAGCAAAAGTTTATTCCTAGCCTAGAGTAAATTGCTACAAGACTTGGATTCCAGGAGAATGAGATTAAACTCCCCGTGTAAGATCCTGGCTATTTATAATGATCCTGGGTGGTTCTGTTGACCACACCCTGTTCTATTTTCTCGACAGGAGTAGTTTAGGCACCAATGCTAGGTGGTCAGATTCTGTTTATACTCAAGAGGATTCTTGTTATTTTTGACAAAAAGTAGACATTTTCCTCTGAAGAAATGATTCTACCCATTGAAAATGTAGTTTCTGGCATCACCAAACAGTGTTTATCCTGCTGTCAAAGAATGCACTGACCTTACAAATAAGCGTTGATAGACGTATGGCTCCACCTTCTCCTCAGAGCTCACAAATATGTCAACAACATCTGTTTTTGTCCAAAAAGAGTCATGCACCACCACCAACAACAAAAGAATGGAAGAAGATAAAATAGCAAGACGATACGAGAAATTGGAAAACTTATGGACAAATGCTAAGGGAGTTAGCAGACCACAGAAAGTGGACAACCAAGCCAGAAGTGTGAAATCCTTCATCAGGCCAGGCTCCGGAAAGCCTCAGAAACTGAAGGCACCAGACGAGTGGAGATCTCAGCAAGAAGTTACCAGCTTGGATTTTGTTTCCATTGTCTTCCAATTTCAGGAACGTAGTAGTTACTGTTTGTTTTGAAATACATGCTCTATTAACTCTGAGCCTCTCTTATGGCATCAGCAAATATTTGTAGGGACCATGGAAGATACATCTACTCTTACTTCTGATTTTTTTTCTAGATCTATCCCTTTGTAACTTTTGCATATGATGAAATAAATATTTCTAACACAAAACCAGTAAAACCACACCCACTTGAAATTCTGGGGCTATACAGGGTCATCATTCAAATATGTTATACATTTTTAAAATCCATAACTTTAAATTACATTTCAAAATTTTACATGTGTAAAATTATCTGGTTTAGCAGAAGGAAGGTGTTATTTAGCTGCAAAAGAATATCAGGAAATTACTTATAGCTTAGGAGATGCTGATAAAATAGACCTTTATTTAATTGTGAACCTTATCTTCCTCCATATACTGATTTACCCTTGAGGAATCCTTAATTCTTTGATTCATTTTGTTTGGTGATACAATAAATATATTGAGTTATTTCAGAAGCATTTAAGTTTCTTTCACTTTGTCATTTTACCTTATTCTCTGTCTGCTCTGCACTCTTAAGATTCAATGATTTCTGCTAATTTTAATGTAGAGGATTTGAGAAGTCAGAAGTAACAGATGGTTCAGTAAGGGCTTCCTCCCCTCCCCAAATGAATGACCATGCAAGTGCATAAATTAGAGAGTTAAAAGAAAATAACCTTGCTGTTCATATAACCTGATACTTTCTATTCATATCATGGGTGATGTTATAAGGTGACCAGTTTCTCACTCATGAATCTCAGTGGTTTAACGCAAGAGAGGTCATCTCTCAACTCAGTAACAGTCCCCTGAAGATGCATTCTCAACAAATTTTCACTGAGTGAGAAAAGTTCATCCACTCACTTAGGGATTCATGTTGATCAAATTTCTGTAATCTTTAGTAATAGGTTACCTTGGACTTTGACATCCAGAAGGCAGAAGGGAGAAAAGAATAAAGAAGGAATATGTGTTTTTCTATCTGTGGCCAGGAAGAGGCACCTTAGCACACTCTAAAAATGAGGGAAAAAATCAAATATCCCAATTAGATACAAGGAGACTAAGACATGAAGACACTGATTAGACAGTTGTGGAAGGTGACCTATGAGTTTTTGATGGATAACTGGTGGTCTATGCTACAAGGGGTAAATACATCCTCCTTTGTTATCCCAAAACAGCCATATTCAACAACAGAAACATTTGTTAAATGTTAAATGCCTGCTATGTGCAAAATCCTGCAATGTGTGCTAAAAAAAATAAAGGTAAACAAAAATGCATGGTTCATGCCAAACACTAATAATATGTTATATTAGTTTGCTAGACCAGACATAAAAATACCAGACACCGGGTGGTTTAATCAACATAATTTTTTTCCTCACAGTTCTGGTGACTAGAAGTCCAAGATCAAGGTGTCAGCAGGGTTTGTTTCTGGTAAGGTTCATGACGGAAGGATCTACATTCTAGGCCCCTCTCTCTGGTTCGCAGATGGACATCTCCATCTTCACATGGTCTTCCTTCTATGTGTGTATGTTTTCTAATATCCTCTTCTTGTATGAACACGAGTCAGGCTGGATTGCTGGCCACCCCACTGACTTCATTCCAATCCAGTTGTCTTTTTAAACACCCTGTCTCTAAATATCATCACTTTCTGGAGTACTGGGAGTTAGAAATTCAATATAGAATACTTGTGGGAACACATGTCTTAGAAAATATATTTCAACATTTTCTTATTTGTGTTCCCCAGTGAAATGATCTACATTTATTATCCCTCCAGTTTAACATCTTTTGTGATGATTAATTCAAGAAGTTAATTTGACTGGGCCCACGTAGCTGTTAACATAGTGTGTCTGGGTGTACCTGAGAGAGTGTCCGGGGAAGAGATGAGCATTCGAGTCTGTAGACTGAGTGCAGAGAAAGCTGACCCTCACCAGTTCAAGCCAAGGGCCTGAATGGAAGGAACGAAAAGGTGGAGAAAGGGTGAATTCACTCTCCGCTGAGGCTGAGACATCCATCTTCTTCTGCCCTGCCGCACAAGGCATTCCCAATTCTCATGCCTTTGCATTCGACCTGGGACTTGCGCTTTCACGCCTCCTTTTCTCCAGCCCAATTCTTGGGCCTTTGGACTCAGACTTACACCACTGGCCACCCTGGTTCTCAGGCCTCAGATCCAGATTGAATTACACTGCTGAGCTTCCTGGTTTTCCAGCTCGCTGATGGCAGATCTGGGGGGTTCCCAGCCTCCATAATCATGTGAGCCAAGTTTCATAATAAATTTCTTCCTATGTATTATAGGTGATGCTATCAACATAGGAAAAGTCCAAAGCTGTAAGAATTTGTATGAGTTTATTTGAGCCAAACTAATGACAAATGCCAGGAATCAAAATCTCAATGGATTGAGGAAAGGCTTCAGGGAATGGCAATTTGGCACCTTCTTTTATATATTATAATCGAAGGAGGAGGCATAAGGAGAGTTACATGAACTGCATTGGTGATAATTTAGGGAGACAGGAGAAAGCCAAGTGGGGAAATCTCTGGGACTGGAGAAAGAGTGAAATGAAGAGACACATACTTCTTTTACGTTGGTGGGTACGGGGTCGTTAGCAGTGAACGTTCACAGCACAGAGAGATGGCGCATGGGGAAACAAGATCACCAGGAGGGGTTCCGTCGTCTTGCACTCTGGTGGGCGATGGTGCCCTGAGGGGTCTGGAAACAGGGGTTACTCAGACGTTCTAAAGGCATGCCATCCTAGATGCAAAAATACAACAGACAGGCTCGGTAAAGGTAAAGGTTGACTTTCGTCAAGGGAGATGCTGGTCTGTGACATGACTACCTTCCATGGCTGTCTTGTTGTTAGAAAGATTAAATTTCAGACCATCCTATGAGGTTACTTTTGGTCTCTGAGTTTGTTAAGGCTGCCATGTAGGCCTCTCTGGAGCTTTTAAGGATTAGTATATGGCCCCTTTACACACACACACACACACACACACACACACACATATAAAAGGGAATCCTGACTGATACACTTCTAAAGTTATTTTTCACATCATTGAGAAAAATTGCTTTAGAGAAGAGAGGAATAGTCTCACTAGATGAGTAAATTGACAAGTAGTCTCACTAGATAAGTAAATTGAATTACTTTGAGAAAAGCATAATCAATCATAATATAAATTATTATCTCTGTACCTTTAGGATGAAGAATACTACTTAAATAGTGTAAACAGATCAAATATTCTCAGGAAACAAAGTTTGACTTGTCCACACAGAAAGAGTACAATTAAGTAATATACTAAGATCATGCCATTTAAAAGGATTAATTTCGTTCCTTTTATTTTTACTAAAATGTAAAGAAGAGATCTAAGATGTTGTCAGGGTTGATAAGAGCTTCTGATGTGTCGAACCTCTCTTCACATCGCATATTTCAGGTTTGAAGGGCCTAAGAAGACGACGAACTTTGTGAGATTTCTCTGTGATCTTGAGGATGTATATAAAATAGAGTCATTCTGACAATATCATGAAAATCACTTTTTTAAAATTCAGATGGGATCACAAGGTCCGTGAAACTAATACGTAAACAATTTGAAGGCAGACCTAAAATCCATTTAAATTTCTATTGCATATAATGTACTTTAATTGCAATTAATCCTTAAGTTTTTCCAGATGAGTGATAAAGAACTCTCCTGTCAAGTGGAAAAAAATCCTCAGGGGGAAAAATGTAAAGGAAAACTCCATGGTCTAAAATTAAAATGTGAAAACAACCCCGCTGGCTTCCTCACGTAGATGCAGTGTGATTGTCCCATAGTAATCAGGGCACGCATCTTATTTTCACTTGTATTTTTTCAGTCATGTTAATGATTCTATTCACTTCCCATCATCTGTTTCCCTTTTATGTCCCTGATTACAGATACCCACATTTCTGACCTGACCCATAGATATCAATGTCACATCTGTGACCATAAAACAGATTCCCTGTGGCTGAGGCAATCCTGCCTACATAGGGAGGAAACCCACAATTTCGGTCCCTCTACAATGATCTCTAGTGGGCAAGGCTATGCAGTTCACCCTGCGTGATCCACAAGAGCAAATGGGTAAAACAACAGAACAAGTAGTTGACAAGCTCCTTTTCACATGCTGCAGCATTCATTTCAAAAACCTTTAAGGAAACCCTACCTTCTACAGGACATTGTTTTAACCAATAAACTTAAGGGAGTGAGATGTTTTCTCTGAGCTAATAGGAAATTGACCCAGAAGTGAACTACAGCAAGAAGCTTGATTTGGCACTTAGAAAAGAAACCTTTTCTGACCACTCAGCCAGAACACAGCTTTTCATTGCCAGATTTTAAAAATAAAAATCCTAAGAGCTACACAGGTGCTGCTGGTGGGCTAATTACAGGTGCCAAGTCAAATGTGTCTTCTCTGGCAGCCAGTCGGCTCAGATTTATGGTGCCTGGACTCGGTTACGAAAACACACTCTTCCATTAGCAGGAATGTCATGTGAAACATGCAGCTCAGTACCGCATGAAGATTAATTTATCTGAAGCTTACCAGTTAACTTTGCACCTTCCCAAATTAGGTAACAATATCATCCACAGAACCACAGATAAATCTGCCTTTAATAAAACTGCCATCAAACTAAATAAGGAGTTCTCAACTTCAGCACCACTGACATTTATGCACCAGATAACTCTTTGTTGTGAGGGGCTCTACTGTGTACTATGGGGTGTTTAGCAGCATCCCTGGGCTCTGGCCAATAGGTGTCTGCAGCATCCCCCAGTTATGACAATCAAAATTGATTCCACATGTTCCCAAGTGGAAGAAAAATCCTTCTGGTTGAAGATTACTTGTCTAACACTGGCATGCTACAGAAGAATGTCTACAAAATTTCTGGGGCCCGATGCAAACTAAACACGTTTGCCTCTTGTTCAAAAATACTAGGAATTCCAAGATGGCTACAGCAAAGTATTAAGCCAAATAATGGGTCATTCTAAGTACATGGTCCTTGAGACTAGACAGGTCATTAGCTCACAGTGTTGGCCGTGATGCCACAACAGTCTGCCCCATTCTTCAACATCACGATGTTGACAACACATTCGTATGTCTCATAACAGGGTGGCTGCGCTCACAGCTGCTGATGCCCCACATGCTTCCGCCATGCGTGTGTCAGGTGGTGGCTTTCGCCACCGCCTTACTCAGTTCCAAACCATTTATCCACATTCTGTCTTGTTTACCATCCTCCCAGGTACTCACCTCTTTTTACTGGCCTTCTCCTTTCTTCACTCGTGTGGGCACTGGAACAGGACAAGAGCTTTATACTTAATGGCTAGTTTTCTTGCAACCGGGACTCTGCTGCCCAAGTTTTGCCCATTACCAAACAGTTGGGTTGCGTTACAAACTTCTTTTCCTCACTCCATTATCCCCGGTCTCCTACAAAAAGCGGTATGCATCTCTACCTCCCTCCCACAGCCCTGCTCCAGGGACTCCAAAATCAGTGATCCCCGTCAGCTTGCTGAACACATTTCCACTCATGTGACCATTTTGTTTTAAGTAAAAATTGCCACTTACTGAGTTCTTTCTCCCGTGGTAGACTTCAGTGCTTGAAGTAGCACAACTGTATTTTGCAAATCCAGAAGCCAAGGCTTTTTGCAAATGAAGAAACCATGTTTAACAGAAAACAAAAGCCTGCTCAGGATTACACAGTGAAACTTAGGATCTGAAGTTATGTCCGTTTAACTTCAAACCCTTGACCTTCACCACTGTCTTACCTCCCTGTGACCTTTCTGCAGGTCACAGAGAGAGTATTATTGATTCCTCCCCATCACACCAGCAGCTGCGAAGATGCATTTCAAAAGCAAGGACACCATTAGCAAATACATCACATGCTATTAGTGAGTGACTACTCAACAGGAACAAAACACTGTGGCAGGCACGTCTGGCTGACGTGCTCATATTTTATCATTTTGCAGAATAGAAAACAAAGGCAAACCAACAAATGTCAAGCTTGGCATTTTTGAAGATCACAGCTTACTTTCACACACAATTTTATTTGCTTCTGTTTTACAATTGATCAGCATTATAATTGGTTTCCGAGTATAAGTTACAATAATCTCACCCAGAAATATAAAAATAATTTAAAAAGTGAAATATATTTGGTTACCAAATGAATTTCTAAAAGATAATATCCTATCAATGTGCTTTTTTAAAAAATATATTTTATTGATTATGCTATTACAGTTGTCCCATTTATCCATCATTCCCCTCCACCCTGCACACCCCCCCACCCACATTCCCCCCCTTTAGTTCATGTCCATGTGTCATAAGTTCTTTAGCTTCTACATTTTCCACACTATTCTTGCCCTCCCCCTATTTTCTACCCACTGTCTATGATATTTATTCTCTGTACCTTTTCCCCCCTCTCCTCCTCCCACTCCCCTGTTGCTAACCCTCCATATGATCTCCATTTCTGTGTTTCTGTTCCTGTTCTAGTTCTTTGCTTAGAGGCTTAGGAACCTCTGGGACATCTTTAAATGTCCCAACATCGAATTATAGGGGTACCAGAAGGGGAAGAAGAAGAGCAACAAGTGGAAAACTTATTTGAACAAATAAGAAAGGAGAACTTCCCAATCTGACAAAGGAAGTAGACTTCCAGGAAGTCCAGGAAAATCAGAGAGTCCCAAAGAAGTTGGACCCAAGGAGGAATACACCAAGGCACATTGTAATTACACTAGCCAAGATTAAAATGAAGGAGAGAATTCTAGAAGCAGCAAGGAATAAGGGGACAGTCACCTACAAAGGAGTTCCCATCAGACTATCAGCTGATTTCTCAAAAGAGACCTTACAGGCAAGAAGGGGCTGGAAAGAAGTATTTCAAGTCTTTAAAGGCAAGGACCTACATCCAAAATTGCTCTATCCAGCAAAGCTTTCATTTAGAATGGAAGGACAGATGAAGCGCTTCTCAGATAAGGTCAAGTTCAAGGAGTTCATCATCACCAAGCCCTTATTGTATGAAATGTTAAGGGGACTTATCTAAGAAAAAGAAGATAAAAAATAGGACAGTGAAAAGACAGCAAACTCACAGATATTAACAACCACATCAATGTGTTTTAAGACATCATTTTTATTCTGTATTTTCACTTCCGAATCTGGAACTTTTCTTGATGACTTTCACCTCAAAAATCTTCCCACTGTCAAATGAGACACTTTCCCTTTTGAGGTATACATATATCCCCTTTCTGCCAAAATGTACAATTCCTCAATTTACATGTGAATTGTGTTTCAGAAGTCCATTCTGCTGAAATAAAGTTCCCGGCCCTGAGTGCCTATGCCACTAGTGATTTGTGATAGTTAATGCAGACCACTGAATTTAGTCATTGTAAAATAACCCCATGAGAAGAGAGGGGAAACGTAGAGTCACGTAATAATGAACAGCTTTGTATTTTTTCAATTTATTGAATCTGCTACAGCCATCTGTAGGTCACAGGCCCTGCGTGGGAAAAGCACTACGTGGTCCAAGAATGTGTGAGAAAGTAAAGCCATTCAACGTCCCGTGTCAGAAAAGTCACTTGTTTCATGCATGCAACCATTCCAAAGTCTTGAGCAGTTAGGAAAAGTCTGAGAGGAAAACAAATTCTTTTGTCAATTGAAAGTGCTAAACTGTGAGACACGTCTGTAAGCATTGGCAGAAAGGTGTCCGCTCCTAGACCTCTCCACCGTGACAAAATGCACAGCTGTGTGTAGAGAGATTAAACTTGAGAGACAACTGATCATCAATGTAAGATTCTCTTGGATAAATTGTTAAACAATAAAAATGTACTCATGTATACCACCATTCCCCTGGTTAAGAATCAACAAAAATGTAAAGTGACCAGAAGCTGCTTGCCATTGTGCCACATGCTTCACTTTTTCTATGAATTGCGTCTACTTCCATTTTGCAGAAATCGTTCAGGGCTCCCTCTGAATCAACTTCCTTTTTTTTAGCATATTAATTGCCCTTCAGTTTCCACAGCTTTCCTACCCTAAAAAAGTAAATAGAATTCTCCCTCTCTCTCTCCTTTCTTCCTTCCCTCTCTCTCCCATCTCACAGTCAAACTTTATAGAGTCCTCGGATCATCGCTTTTTTAAAGACCCTGTTTTCTGTTCAACCAATTAAAATCTAATTTTTATCTCCTTCATTTCCTATATGCCAAATCGCTTTGTAGTTCTTAACTTTTGGGGGTTACCTTTAGAGTTTCTGATGAATAGCCAATCAGAAAAGCCTTAGTGGTAGTCCCCTAAAGTTAAAACCTGGCCCTGATACCTACTTTCTGTGTAGATAAATTAGTTAATTTCTTAGAGCCTCAATTTAGAGGTGTTAACAGCAAACTACTAAGATGGTTATGAACATTCCATAAGAAAGTGTGGATAAAACAATGACCATAGATCATGGCACAAAATTACAATTGTTAATAGTATTATAATTAATAGATTACTAGTAATTATTACTATTTAAATGCCTTGTGCTACCTCCTGACCATGGTGTCACAATAATAGTTCTGGAAACCTGTCACCAAGCTCCACAATAAAAGCACAATCATAAAGGAAGCAGCTTCTGGGAAGTAAGACTACCTTCTCTTTTTTATCTATATTTTGTTTTTTTTCACATTTTTTATTGTTGCTCAAGTACAGTTGTCTCCATTCCCTCCCACCATCCCCCCCACCCCAACCATCCCTACCTTCCATCCTTCATCCTACCTTCTTGAAGGTACCTCACTTCTTTCCTCAATAACTGCGCTTAAAGCTTTAGCTCAATATCATTCAATGAACCAAGTAAAAATAATTATTGTGTTTGAATAATGGTGATTTTGGGGTTCAACTGATTAGTTTTGCTGTTTAAAGTAGTCATCTCATGGAAAAAGTTTAATAATATTAATTAGTGGGCATAAAACAAAAGATATACTCTGTAACAACCTTACAGGTCAGTAGACTAAATTCTGTAAACAATGACTAAGTCATTTCAAAAATAAGATTCTACTTTAGAATGTGGCAATATAAGAGCTATTTCTCCATAAGGAGAACTTGGAAATGGTAAGCAGGGTGGCCCAGATTCTGGAAAATGGCTTCTGGGATACAACTTCTCTCCTTTTTAGGTATGTTTACTACTGAAAGGGTGGCAACAATCCATTTCCAAATATTCTGGGATATTTTTAGTTTAAAAACAAAAACATAGAATACTTTTTATGCCTGTCATAGTGGATTCTTTTACAGCAAGCAGAAAGTATTTATTGATCAACGGCATAGTACTACATAAATGCTAGATGTAGGGAATACAAGAGAAAGTAAAGAGGAACATGCCCTTCTCTCTTGGACCAATCACATTTTAGGTCCTTTATAAGCATATGACTACTGGTTACCACATTGGACACTGCAGTTCTAGGCACTTGCAATTCAAATCTAAGAAGTCATGGTACCTGCCTCCAAATAGCTTATGTTCAAATAAGCCAGACACGTAAGTTAAAAAAAGGGGAAAGCACCTAATGATGACTGTAGTGGTAGAGGTTTATCTGGAAGAAAATGTGTGTGAATAAGATTGCAGTTGCAGAAAGGGCATTCTTAAGGAAGGAATGCTTACTTGGAGTATTAAAAGTAAATTTATATCATTAAAGTAAAGTGTTCATGCAGGACATAATGCTGGAGAGTTAATCAGCAGCAGATTTCATCAACATTGCATGCTAGCCTAAAAGTTTAAAACCATACGGAACAAGTAAACACTTTTAAACATGGAAAAGCTGTGATCAGATTTATGTTTGTGACAATATTCAGATTGTACTGTAGAGAGTAGATAGAAAAAGGTTCATATTGGAAACAAGGAGATCAGATAAGAATCTTGAGGAATCAGCCAGTCTCGAGGGAGTATGAGACAAATACAAGAGTGGTGGTGGGAGTTCCCTGTGAAACAGTTCGGAGGCCTTTGAACAAGGCAAACTCACAACATAGTGACTATTTGGATGGGTCGGGAGAGATAAGCAAGAGGAAGTAATTGGGGGGCATTACGATCACCCTTCGTTTCTGACTTTGGGAGAGGGAAACATTTCATTCTTCTAGATCTGAACTACAAGAACAAGAAAAGATGGTTTGAGGTTAGCAATGATGTATCACTATGCATTTTGGATATGGTCTCCTGTTGGAAAACCAAGTTAAAATGCTCATTTAGTAACTAAATGTGGGTCTGGAGCTCAGCAGAAATGCAGAAAGATAACTATAAGAGTAGAACTTTCAGTGACCTGAAATAAGACACAATGTGGATGTTTTTAAAAGGATGAAAAGTCTAATGAAGTGAAAGGACACTATATTGAATCTCGTTTAATGCAAACACTAAACATATATATGCAACAAAGTAGAAATGAAACACTTTACCAATGACTTGCATATATATTTTACTTGGCAAGACATTACGTTTTCCATGTTGACAGCATAGTAGATAGGTTTATTAAATAAACTCAAACACAGCCAAAGTTTATTATTAAATTTTTTTAAAAGATGATTTGAAAACTTTTCATGCAATTCACCAACATGTGTTCAAAGCAGGATTGTACAGATATGCCAAGGTAAGATTTATTCACAGTAGTCAGCTAATGTTACCTTTGCGTCCCTGTGCTGTGTTTACTCTTAACAATGTGACAGCAAAGATGAGGGTTTCCTTCCTCCTGACACCAAATATGAAGTATATTTTCAAACACCACTTCTCCAACTCCCTGATACTAATTATCTAGGAATAACATCAGATTTCGTGGAAGACTGAGCCCTACTTCAGGCGCCAGTTGCAAAACCCAGGCCTCCTATCCTTCTGAGGGGCCAGCTGTGAAGCAAGTGTTCTGACAATGACTTCTCAGGTTCAACAGTTTGCTAGAATGGCTCACAGAACTCAGGAAAGCACCTTATTACTATTACCAATTTATTACAAAGGACACTACTCAGGGAGAGCCAAATAGAACAGATGCATAGGGCAAAGTGTGGTGCCCTCTCTTCAAGTGCAACACCTTCCCATCACATCCAGAAGCAATCTGAACTTCATCGTTTAGAAGGGCTTATGCAGGTTTCATGGCATAGGTATGATTGAATCATTGGCCATAGGTGGCTGAACTCCAGCCATTCCTTCTTCCCTGTCAGGAAGTTGGGCAGTAGGACTAAAAGTTCTATCCCTCTAATCACACGGTGGGTTTCTCTGGCAACCAGCCCCTATCCTGAAGCTATCTAGTGGCCCACCAAGGGTCACCTCATTAGCATAAATTCTAGTATGGTTAAAAGGGGCTTACTGGGAATGATAGAATTTCTCCTCTCACCCCTGTCACTCAGGAAATTCCAAGGATTTTGGAATCTCTGTGTCAGGTACTGGAGACTAAGACTAAGTACATATTTCTTATCATAGTCTCCCTCATCAAGTTCATACTTCAACCTTTTGTTACCTTGAACATTTTAAGGCATTTATCAGAACCTCTCTCCAGAGGAAATGATAATAGATTCGGAAGCATTTAGAATAGTTTACAATTGTTAAAGAACAGAAGTCCCATCTAATAAGTTTAAAGGTCTAATTGGCTTTACTGAGCAATTTATGAATTCCACTTGGCAAGTACAGAGAAGCTACACAATATGTAAGGCTTTTTATATGCTGAAACTGGGCAAGACAAGAAAGTTATTATTATTATTAGAAGAAGGAGGAGGAGGAGGAGGAGGAGAGGAAGAAAGAATGAGAATAAAAGGAAAAGAAAGGATTATTTTAGGCAAGGTTACCTTCCTTTAGAGGAAGCCAAGGGTCTTATTAGACAGATGGCCTCAGCTTCCTCTGCGGCATGGAGAAGACTCATGTGACAGCCTCCACACTGGTACTGACCAGAAAAGTGTAGGCTTACCTGGTAAGACTGCATTCCTGGAGAAGGCTGAAACTTCCCTTGGTCAAGTATCAAGTCTTGGTTCACTGCCATGGACTTTATACACAGCTTTGGGGACTGTTGTTTCTGCTTTAACACAATCCTAAATTACGTGACATGATTTAAGCACCATTGTCATTACTTTAATTATGCAATTAAAGCAATAATAGCAATGAAAACATTAATTGAACAAGTACTAAGTGCCTCACATGACTCAGTTTAATTCTCACAAATAAGCCAGTAATGCAGGGATTATTTTCAAGCCCACGTGCAGACTTTTTGCTGTGTGCTCTCAGATGCGTTTCTCCCCCTCCTGCTGCTCTGCTCTGCCAGGCGACAGTGCCCCAGCTGGTTGCTGACTGGGTTCGCCAACGGGGGGCACTGGTGTGAGACTGGAGGGTAAAGAGAAAGTTGAAACCAACACAACTCATTCTCTCTTTGCCTGAAGCGGCAAGAACCTTCTTTCAAACCGTGGCTGTTGCTGGCAACGCCATCTGCGCCACCCATCAACACCTCTATGGAAGGGCCCCCGTGGGCCCCGGATATGGCGTTTGGAAATGTTACCTTCCCCCGTTGCCCCTTCTATCCCTGCTGGACATGGTGGCTTCCTGCTGTTGCTCATCTCTGGGTGCCTCAGCAGCTGGCGTTTGGCTCCTAAGCTCTTCTACTGCTTGTCCAGTATTATATTGATGTTGGATGTTTCTGTTTTTATATACAGGAGATGCACATGTATGAGTTATATACTTCCTTTTTTTGATATACTATATTCATGCCTAGAGAATTTGAGAGCCTAAAACCAACCAGGTGACTGAGCTGGGGTTGGGTCTCAAGTAAACAGGTTCAAGATTCCACATTTTTAACAATAAACTGAAGTGAACTGGCCTACTCTAAAACACACTCAATTAAATCGAGCTGTAAAATAGAAGATGCTAAATTACACAGTGCTAATCTCTAAGGTGATAATTATGCCTAACATTCATGGGTCACTTCCTAATGTCAAACATTATTGCAAGTGTTTTATATGCATAAACTCATTTAATCCTCATTACAAGCATATGAGGTATTATTATTATCTTATTTTATGTATTATTTTTATTTGTTTTACAACAAGTAAGACTGAACACTTCTCTCAGTGGAACTTTCCCGTTCAAAAAAGTACTCTTATGCCCATTCTCTCTCCTTCTTTGGACCGTTTTTAACCTCTCATGGGGCATTGATCACATAGTGCTATATTAGTTCTTCACTGCTACTATAAGAAATTACAACAAATTTAGGGGCTCGAAACAACATATGTTTATCTTTTTCTAGTTCCGCAGGTCAGAGGCCTCCATGGGCAACAATCAAGCTATTGGCAGGACTGCATTCCTCCTGGAGGCCCTTGCAGGCAAAGCCAGCAACATCAGGTCAAATCCTCATTCTGCATTCCTTTCACATCTCAGCTGCCCCCATCTTTCCTTCTTCCAGACCCTTGTGATTACACTAGACCCACGAGGGAAATCTGTCTGTTTTAAGGTCAGCTGATTAGCAACCTTAATTTCATCTACAGCTTTAATTTCTCTTTGTTAAGTAATAGAATATATTTGCAGGTGCCAGGGTTTATGACATGAATATTTTAAGGGAGTGTAACATTATTTTTCCTTGTATCTTTTCAGGATGAGCTGATTATTTTCCTACTGGATTCTGAACTGTTTCACAGACCTGTCTTACAGTTTTGTGCACAAAATAAGCAATCAATAAAAATAATCAGAAATGCCTGATACCTTTGTTGAAGCTGGTCCACCAAAATCTTTTTCAGCAAGAAACTCCAAATATATAGGAAAACTTAGGTGAATTTTACTTCTTTGCTGGTTGTGGTTGTTTTACACAGATCAATCACGAATGCATGTAGATTATAAACTGTTGAGTACCTTGAGTTGTTGTTGAAGTGTGTCAACAGGAACTTTAGTATCAGCCAATGAAAGGAGAGAGAAATGATTGAAAAAAAAAAAAAAAAGATGCCCAGCTGCAGATGACAAGGAAATGTGGCAACAGGTTCTATATGATGAGTCACCCCCTTTACCCCACCTCCACCCTGGTCTGGAGAATTTTAATAACATATTTTTTGATATTTCTCTTGATGCATAAGCCCAACTGTTAGAGCTTCCTATTTCTGAGCCCCAGAGCTGAGAATTTGCAGAACAACCTGGTTTAGTTCTTCCAGGCACAATCTAGTTTGTTAATGCTTTTAGGGAAAAGTTCATTTGGGGAATGACAGAAAAATGATGCAGTTGAGAAATCTCTACTTACACTTCTTCATATGCAATTTGTGTATACAATAGGCCTGTCACACTGAAAAATTACAAAATAGAATATGACAGCATAGGATCACCTAAACCATCAAAGGGGGAAAAAGAGAGAGAAAATAAGTGAATAAAACAAAGGTCACTCTATTTTAGACTCACAAATCAAACAGGCAAGTCTGCTAAGAAATTCTCAGAATTTTCATGCAAAAATTATAAAAGCATGAAATTAGACTAGAAATGATGACACGTAAAGTTAGAGGGAAAGATCAGGGTAAAAACTAGCTATAGCTTTTCTTCCCCAAAAGTTATGGTCTATGTCGAGCTGAAGAGGAGGGTTCAGTGTGCGTGCTTCCATGTTACCTTGTGGAATGTGAACCCAGGGGAAGCTGAGAGCATCCATCCTCTCCACACAAAATGCCACTGAAGCCAGAAAGACTTTAGAGTAATCTGGTCCCAAGCCATCACGTTATGGCTGAAAAGGTCTAGAGAGCTTGTGTTCTGGCCAAAATTTACAGAGCCCATTTATGACAGAGACAGGCAAAAGACCTAGCATCCTTAAATTATTTGTTCCTTTGTCTATTTTCTGTCCTGAAATAAGGTATGTAAAATAGTGCCAGCATCTCACATCACTTTATTGATAAACTAGTCTCTGTGATGAGTGTACCTGGTGAAAGGGACATGGTCAAAATACAGCATTCTCTGGGACAGGATGGGCATCAACACAACAGAACAACCTTCAAATGCAAAGAACACACGCACTAAATCTGGTAATTATCCCTCTTTATTGCAGTGTTCATTGATCTGGTTCTGTCTTAGGAAATGATCTATCTTCTGTTAATTCTAAAGTTAAAAGCAAAAGAGGCATTGCCTTTATTTGGTTTTTAAACAAATAGGAGCAAAAAAAGGTTAAAATAATTCACTACAAAAGAGTTCATTTTTTTCTCTTGGCAAATGCCTTCTGTAACTTTTGACGCCGTATCTCTGGCATTTTTCTCCATTCCAAGCTCCGCAGGCCTTGATTGCTGCTCAGTTGCCCCTAGAATAGAATTTCCTTCATGCCTCTCCAACTGTACTTGGCTCCTCTCTCTGGCATTGACTCCTGGAACACAATGAAATTGGATGTTCTTGAAGGCATCTGACACTGAGAATAGACTCCGACACCTTGGGGTTAGCATTTACCCAAACTGTTGGGTCCCCAGGGGGTAAATGACATTGCTTTATTTCTCCAGAAGACCAGGCAACGAGTGGCTGATATAGGAGGGTGCAGGTGGGTCAGATCTGTTTCCCACATTCATCTCAGACCTGACAAGGTGTGGAGCTCTCTATTCAGCTGTGCTTCAATTGGTTTTGAAAACCACATGGCCTAGCAAAGTGAGCCTATTTGTTTAAGGTGAAAATCCTAGGCGTAAATGTATAATTCCGACTTTTGGAAAATGCATTAGTCATTTCCCTTAAGTCACCTAATTGCTGCCAACTGTATAAGTAATAATACCTCTAATAAGTGATCCAAATCCTTCCAAGGTTGGTGAAATAGAAGGCTAGGAGGAGTTATGCTCCTTGATAATATGGCTAAACTTTCAAACAATCCTACACTTCACCACCTCTTAACATTTTATTAACCAGATAATAATTGTCTTTTTACTTTCATTTATTGCCATTATTACTTGGTTTTACTTGTAGGTGAATATATTCTTAATTGACAGAGAGTGTAAGAAATAAATGCAATATAATAAATGTAAGTAATATTATAAAAATTCTTAAATTTGGTATTTATAAATAATTCTCTTGTATTTAAAATGATACATTTGACATGTATCATTCTTATTTTAGGATATATACAAGGGGGCACCCTAAAGTGGAATTTATCTATAAAAAATTATACATTTATTCTTACATGTTTAAACTTCAGTCACCTTCAAAGTAATCTCCATTTGATGCAATACACCTTGATGCAATATCAAGACTTTTTTTTTCCACTGCTCAAAACAGTTTTTGAACTCATTGATTTTAATGTCTTTTATTTAGTGTATCTGCCACTTTTTGTTTCACCTCTTCCACCTTGGCAAAATGTTTCCCTTTGAAGACTTTTTTTTATCGGGGGAAACCACAACAAAAAAAGATGTTCAGGGTGAGATCTGGTGAATAAAGGAGGTGGGGCACAGGGGTCATGCCATTTTTGGTCAAAAACTGCTGAACATTCAGCATGGTGTGGGCAGATGTGCTCGTAAATCACCCATGATGAAATGGGCGAATGCATTGAAAAGGTCTTCAAAACAATTCACTGAAACCTCACACAGCCTCTCACAACAATGCCAGCTGGTACACTGATACAGATGAATTCCTAGAACACTCCCCTAGTGGGGGGAGCCTGTACTACATTTTTATTTTATTTTTTATGGCACTTTCTACCCATTAGACAGACCACTATTCTTTTTTACCATTCCCCTAAGTTTGTAGGTGTTTCTGTTGTATTTCATTTTTTGATCACTCATGTAAGGCTTTCAAAACTTTACTTCTCCTTTAAGCAAAGTAGTAAGAGTTCTCAAATAAGAGAACAAAAAAATGAGAGAAAATTATTAATGAAATAATTTAAGACTTAATTTAGAATTGAAGGATTCAAGCCTTTAGCCTTAAAGGTCTTCATAAAATCCCCCATAACATAAATTTTAAAAGATCCACACTAAAGCATATTATCATAATATTTATAACATCAGAGATAAATATAAAATTTTCATATTTTACTCTATCAAGGTACAAAGGTCACTTGGAAAGGGAGAGCAATCAAAAGTTCACTGGATGCTATAAGACAATGGGACAATGTCTTGAAAACTAAAAAGAATTTTTTTCTTTTTTTTAATTTTTATTTTAATTGTTATTCTTGTACAGTTTTCTGTCTTTTACTCCCACCCGGCCCACCACCCCAGCCCTCCCCACCTCCCTCCCATTTCCACCCCCCATAGTTTTTGTCCATGAGTCCTTTATACTTGTTGCTCTAAACCCTTCCCCTTTCCCCCCGAAATTCCCTTTCCTCTCCCTTCTGGTGACTGTCAGCCTGTTCTCAATTTCAGTGTCTTTGGTTATATTTTGCTCATTTGTTTGTTTTGTTGATTAGGTTCCTGTTAAAGGTGAGATCATATGGTATTTTTCTTTCACTGCCTGGCTTATTTCACTTAGCATAATGCTCTCCAGTTCCATCCATGCTGTTGCGAAGGGTAGGAGCTCCTTCTTTCTTTCTGCTGCATAGAATTCCATTGTGTAAATGTACCACAAAAACTAAAGAGAATTTTATTGTTAAGCCATGTATAGTACTCTGTGATTTCACAAATAATCTCTTCCTCCTGTCCTTGGCATGTGGTAGGAATTTAGCCCCTGTCATTGTTAAGGTTAAATGTAGTGTTGGCACTTTGTCTGCCAATTAAATGAGCAAAGTCACATATATTACTGGTGGTAGGTGCATATGTCATGCTCCCTTCTGCCTGCCTTCTTAAGTATGGCCATGTGACTTTCTTGGTCAATAAACATAAATAGGAATAATGCGTGTCAATTCCAGATGGCCTTTGTCAGAGCCAGTGTGGGAGTCCCTTCCCCTGCCTTCATAATTGCAGAAGCATTTGTTCAGATGGAGCATCCACAGGATTGGAATTCTGACTATAATGAGCAGAACTTCTTTTCAGTTTGCAGTGAACCTGTAATTTCAGTAAAACATAATTTTCGTATGGTAAATCACTGAGGTTTGTAGGCTGTTTTTAAAGCAGCTGAACCTAGTTTATCCAGACTGGTACAACCAAGTAGTCTCTACCCAGTCAAACTATCAAAGAAGACTGAAGAAGAACAGATTTTGAGACATGCAAACAATCAGAGAGGTTAACCTGATTTATAGCTTCCTATAAAGTTACTCAAAAATGGATCCCAACAAATAAGGAAGTAAAAGAAGAAAGGGAAAGACATGGAATGAAAAATCGAATGGACCTAAACCAGAAGAACGATCAAAGGAAACCTTAAAACATCAGCCGTATAGCTGGACTGGAGAGCAACCAGTGTAGACTGGAGCAGCCAAGAAAAAAGGATTCCAAGAAGAAGTTATCTGGAAGACAAAGGAGCATTCTTTGCAATGAAATGCATGAGAGAAAAATATGATGTAGGCAACTAATACCATTAAATAATAATTAGAAATTCCTGGAAAAAAACATATTAAAAATTTGCACACAAATGTAAAATCGCACGTGTAAAGTAATTTAAAATACTGTATCATTTGAAGCAATTAATGAACTATACAAAAAGAGAATGTGTCTTTGAACTGAAAACATGTTCTTAAGTGACTTAGGGTTTGTGATAGTGAACCTGTAAAGAATTATATGTAATGCTCGAAAGTAGTTGTACTATTAAAATCACAGGGTCCCTCCAAGTCTCTAGGTCACAAAGTATAGTCACAATCCAGGCATTAAATGTGCTCACAATGTCAATAACCACCATGGTCATTTTCTTTCCAATGTCAACTTTCCTTGCCTCAGTGCCATCCAATAGTCCATACTACTTTAGACGTGAACCTTCACCTAGGAAGCTGGGAATGTAGGATTCTGCTTTCTTTCTTACTCACTTCTTTCCACTCCCCTGTGTCATTAACTGAAATTTCTGGGGCTGGGGTAAATGGGGCTCAGAAAATTCTTTCCTTAGCTTGTATAATTGTAAATTATCTTCATGCTCTCTAGGCTTGGCAGACGTTTAAAGCTTGCTCTTTATCTCATGAACACTTTGGTGAATTCTTTGGAGGCTCTCCTCCTGGGCCCATCCAATTATAAATTCTCCAACATACCCAGTGCATATTGCATCTCAGCGCTGGTTTTACCAGAATCTTCTCTACTTAGAATTGCCCATTGAAGGAAGCCCTCTTTGGCGGGATAGACAGCAGCTTTGGGCTGCCTTGGTCTGACCATATTTGGTTAATGGGAAACCTCATCTACCTTTACCCAGAGGACATTGCAAATCCCCCCAGATCGATGACAGTCTCTTTAATTTTTTTCAGGAAAACACTGGTCATGGTCATGAATACTTTGTGCCTGCCAGCTTTACACCCATCAGGCCCTCTGAGTAACGATATGGAAGACTTTCTCACCCCACTTTCCTCAGGTGGTAGAGACCCAGACTTCTGCTTTGTGAATCAGGTGGCATTCACAGCTCTCTCACAGCTTTTACAATAAAACCTCTCTATAAAATCTACCCATCGATGCCAAAAATCAAGACCTTTTCACACCAGGAGTTTGGAGGATTGATTTGTTTGGGTTGCTACACAGGCTCTAAATGTTAACCTCAAGCATATGAAAGTAAACCTTTGGATAACTGAGTACAGTATGAGGAAAACGAGGAACAAGATGCAGTAAAAAATAGAAGAAATCATATTCTTATCGTAAAATAAGATGTAGAAAGTTAATGGAAAACAGACATGAAGGCTCATAGTAATTACAAAACTACCCATCTGAATAATAAAAAATAATAATATAGCTACCAACATTCAGAGGAAGAGATGCAGGATGACTAAGGTTTTTGAACCAAATCGTCATCATTCACAATGGGAAGTCAGCTGATTTTGCGTAAAGTGGAGAAACCAAACATGGGACATTCCGAGTTCAAGATCACATTGGGAAATGAGGGTGCAACCCTTCAAGAGGCCTGCTTGTTCTGGAGAGGCTGCTGCCAGGTGGGGAGAGGAAGGAGGCCACCACCCTCACTCACACTCCTCAGTTATTGGCTGACTTAACACACATACTGATGAGTTTGATAAAATGTAAACATTTTAGAAGTGGCATAAGTACTTGCTGAATAAACAAAAAAATCTTTTGTTATTATGATTGTATAATATAATCTAAACAAATAAGAGAATCTCATCGTTACAGAGGTAAAACATTATGAATCAAAGAGTAGAAAAGGACAATCTACCCAAAGAGTCATAATAGTTATTCCACTTGTATGTAAAAATCTATTCAAACATACTAGGAAAAGACTAGCAATCCCTTAATAGAGTTGGTAAAAAAAAAAAAAAAAAAAAAAATGTGAATAACACCTTCACACAAAACTGTGTGTGAGAATGCCACAGCTTCACTAAATGCATTACTCTAACAATACCGTATCCTTGGATTTGATTTGAAGTTGGGTGCACAGCCTTTTGGAGTCATCTAATCAAATTCCAGAGATAACTGGGAACTCGTGCTGATGTGGAATGTGCGGCTCGAATGTCCTTTTCGGCCCTCTTGCAGAAATCCTGACAGACTGCAGGACCATGGCCCTGATGCAGGTGAAGGAATTGGGACTGGCCACAGGCACGTGGCAGAGAAGGCGCACAGGGAGGCCTCTGTCTTTAAGAAGGAACAAACCCTGCTCCAAGACTGACTGTAGATCCTGGCCAACTAGTGATTGAGGATCACTTTTTAAAAAGCACCAAACTATGCATTCTGGAAACAAATCTGCCATTTCTGTATTCCCTGCCCTTTCTAAGCAACACTCTACCCCAACCCGCTTTTTTATGGAAGTGTTCCCTTGATACAGAAGGTAGAAATGATGATTGTGTTGGACAGAGAGGGAATATACTCATCTGACAAAATCATGTGTCCTACCTTAAGTAGGGAAGAAGATTAGAGTGTGTGAAATATCTCACAAGACCGGCAGCAATATCTGTGAGATCCATACCCTCCTAGCAGGAAGTGGGGCTGGAAAGTCCCCCCTTCACACACGTCACAAGCCTGCCTGTCTCGTGATAACTTCTGCTTATTACAACAGCCGGACCTGACACAGCTGACCATCAGCCCTCAGAGCATTGTCCCAGGATATTTTTTCTTTAGCTTAGACTCACAAAATACAGATGAATACTTTTCATTTCATAAAATCGACTTAAATAAAATTAGGTTTTCCTTTTTGCTCAAACCGATACAAGTTATAAATCTCCTACCAGTCTCTGTATTCGAGGGGAATATGTTTGATTACCCTTAAATTTTCATTGAAACAAGGAAAATCTGGTTTCTAACAAAAGATTGGAACTGTGGCCCAAAAGGCTTTGATAGAAAACGGTAACTTTATGCACAACATTCCAAGAGCTGAGCGTTCATGTTAAGAAGGCAGTAACAAAGAACTTGCTGAAGCGTCTCCCCACTTAGTCATTTGCGTCTTCAGCAGTACCAACCAGAGTGCCGAATTCATGTTTTTCAGAAAACACTTCACTGGATGAGATCCATATAAAAATTATATGGTTTGTATAATTAATTACATGATTAATATATAGAATGCAGTATTATACAAATGCATCCTAATTATTAATATAATTATATGTTAATATACAATATGGAATTTAACGTGCATATAATTATACCTGAAAATTTCCTCTTGGCAAAAATCTGGGAAGCGGCCATATGCCTTTGTACATAGTAATGTTTTCAGCATTCTTACGCAACTTGAAGTACTCGGTGATGTAACCAGCTGCATGTATACTTAGTTGTAAACCTATGCCTGTTCACTAATTACTTCTAATTCAATGTATCAAAACATATGTGCTCTTCCCACATGGCTGAGATGCCTGCCTGACATGGGGTGAATGTGAGAATTTGAGAGTGTTAGTTGAATGCAGTAGCCAAAAGGCTATTCACCTGAAAGGCAGCCCAGGACGGCCTTAGAGAAAGGTTCCTGCATTTGAGTTTTTCTTTCACTCTTAACATAAATCGAAAGTGACTGAGCATTGTATTGCAATTTCCCCAGACTAAATTTATCTTGGAATGGGAACAAAACAAGGATGACGCACAAACTGAAGGACATTTTCCATTATATTTCTAATATATGTAAGCAATTCTTTTCAGAATGAGACTGAAAATATATATGTCTTCTTCACTAGCCGTAGGGAGCTGCCTCGTAGAAATCGCTACTACATGGAAAATAACCAAAAAGGATTAGCCCCATGGAACAAAAGAAGCAACATGATAATCAACTCAAGTGACAAGCAACAAGATCCCAGGGAGCACCAACTCTTTAAAAGAAACTTTCAAATCCCTTTGTTCTAGGTTTATCAGCACGGGGAGCTTAATTTCATGAAGCGTTAGAAAGAAGGAAAATGTGGCACTCACTCTGCTGAAGTCAGACCTCTTAATCCTTCTAAATTGCTCTCTGTCTGGTTTAGAAAGATCTGCTTACGACTGTCATTGTACAAGTGTAAACACAAGAGCTCTCAAGTCCTTCTTTGTGCTGCAGATCATCCAGACATCATTCATGTCTCATTTTACAGGCAAACCCTTAGTAGCACCGCAGGCTTCTTTAAACCACCGAACCCCAGCTCGAGGCCTATGTATAATACAAGTCTCCGCATGCCTGGGTTCCCCTATAAGGGCATTGAGCTTTATTCCCATCGCAATTCTTGTTTATAGCTCCCTGAATTTATAGCCATCTTCTTAAACATCTGCAGCCATTATTTTGTCTCTCTTTTTTAGGGAAAAGCCCAACTCTCTCTATAGGACATAAAACAGGTATTTTCTCCTAGTAAACCTTAAAGGGAGATGTTCTCTCTGGGTTTTTACCACTGAAATAAGTCAAACATAAGACTCCAATACTGGCAAGAGAATTAAGATGAGGGACTTGGCACTAGACTTTTCATATTTCTGGAAATTTCCATTAGCCACAAGTCAAGAAAACATGGCTCTAAACCCATCGCTTTTGTTAATTTGTTGTGTCTCTTCATTTTCTTTGTGCTTCACAGAGATACAGACTTTTAAAGCCAGGAAGGACCTTAGAGTTTCATCCAAAACAACACTCTCGTTTCAGGCGGAGGGTCCTGTGGCCCAAACCACTCATTCAGCCTCCTGCGGGGGAAGAGCTGGAACTCCTCTCCTGACCTTCTAATTTCACAGCACACGCACTGCTCTCTCCACTGTGCTGACCCAGTTTCCTCAGCCAAGGCTTAATGACAGGTTTCCTATTACAAGTGCGTTGTAGGGATCAGACCAAATATTTGACCTGGAAGTATATTAAAAAATACTAAGTGTAACCGAAATACAAGCTGTTGCATATTTTAAGTTTAACAATGACTATAAAATGTAAGTTCAAACGCTCCATTTAGAGTCACTTTCAGGTTTTTAAAATAATGCACTGTTATCAAGAAGGAGATCGTCTTTCATGTTTCCAACATTGACAAAAATCTGTAATATTTACAAAAATATGGAAACATGATGTACATAACATGCATGGTACAGATATGTAACATATAAATCTGTGGAATTGTTATGCACTTAATTATGTGTCCTCACCACATTTATATGTTAAAGCCCTAACCACCCTCTAATGTGACTACATTTGGAGACTCGGTCTTCAGGAGATAATGAACATTAAATAAAGTCATAAGGCCAGGGCCTTAATGGAATAGGACCGGTGGTCTTAGAAGAGGAATCTCTCTGTCTCTCTCCACATTCACATGCAATGAGGCAGCCACATGAGCACGCAGTGAGAAGGCAGCCGCCTGCAAGCCAGGAAGAGAGCTCCCACCAGAAACAGCATCAGCCGAACCTTGACCTCCGATGTTTAGCCTCCAGAACCATAAGAAAATATATCTCTATTTTTCGAGCCCCTAATCTGTGGTATTTTGTTATAGCAACCAGAGCAGACTAAGGTACTACTTCGGAGTAAACTACAGATGAATATAATTTAAGAAAAATTGGACTGGAAAGTACAAACTTTATGTTGAAAGCGTTTGGAAATGCCTAACAAGTCAGCAGTGCCTGTTTGCCTTTAATAGTTCCTTTCCATCCCGCTTCCTGACACTTCTGGCTTTCAAAGGTCGCCAAATATGACACTCGGTGACAATATCAAAAACAACAATTCAGTTAGATTGTTGTTATCATGATTACATTCCACCGAAAAATGCAGTGTGCCTTATTCCAGAGAAATAAAAAAGTGTGGTGGTGTTGATAGTTTTACTTCTAAAAATACAGCGGTCTGAGAGGAGGGAGAGAGGCCCACTTTTTTTATCAGCAACAAACAAAAATATTTTTAAGAAGAAAAATTATCTTTTGTGAGTGGCTTCCTCCCACTAGTGAGCTCAGAATTGTCCCTAATTGTAGCTGCTGACAGGTCGCAGCAACACCCAAGTTCGTTCCCCCAACACTAAGCAGTTTAATCGATGAAACGGCCCGAGGAGTAATTACTTTCAAGGAGTTGTTTTCCTCTTTCTCTCAAGCATTTGGTTTCAAGTACAATTTTTTTTCCAATACTACTTTTCTCTTTTTTGTTGCCAGAAAATCCAAGCTCTTTTTCAAAGATTAGATTACAAACCAATGACTTTCCTTTGTTGAAAGGACAAGCTTTCTAAAAAAGGAGGGGCCTTTCAGGATAAAATGAGATGCCTTAAAGCATTGGGTTCCAAGATATTTGCAAACTTCATAAAGCTAAGTAAACTTGTAAACTGTTTTACTATTTTAACATTAATACTAATTTTATCTTTCATCCTGAAAAAAAAGAGAAGACCTTTATTACTTCCCCTACCCCAAAAAATAATGCTATCAAGTGTAAAATGGAAAAGAGTCCTTTACCATATTATTTATTTTAAAAAATCTGAAAATATTTTGATCGTGCATCAAATAAATTAATAGTCTTTATATTCATACTCCCCTGATAAGCTCTTGATTATTTTTATCAGTTTCAATTATGCAGCAAAATAAAAAACAAAAGTGAAATAATATGGCAATGTAGAATCCCCTTAGTACTTTTCCCTGTGTATTTATTGCAACCACAAGTGTCAAAGAATATTCCCCTTGGTATCAGGATGCCCATATTAATAAATATGTATCAAAAGACGTTTCCTCTATAATGTTTATTGTCTTGGAGTTGATTTGAAAAATAACCCTGTAGCACTAAAAATAAAGCAATAAGAGGAAATATGACATTCACGCCAATTTCCGTTGCCTAATTCTAACAGAAGCTGTTCATTCGGTCCAATCACAGAAGAGAAGATGCCTGCTACAGTGTGGTCTCTCCATGTAGCTACAGCTACAGGGTGACTCATGACTCTCTCAGCCCGAGTCAGCGCCCGAGGTTCCCACAGCTCCTGCTGCTCCACCCTCATCACAAAGCCACCCCTTTCTCTCACTTCATCATTTGCCTCCCTCCCTTAAATACAACCTAAGATCCATACAATAATCACCCTGAACGCCTCCTGAATTTCCTTATGCCAAACCGTTTCCACACTGTTTTGAACTTGCATCTCCATTCCTCCTTAGTGAACCCTTTCCTGCCTCTACTCTCAGGATCTATTCTTTCAACTCCAGTGCTCCTTCCTCAGTCTCCTCTCTCTCTCTCTCTCTCTCTCTCTCTCTCTCTCTCTCTCTCTCTCTCTCTCATCACTATCTCAACAGACCTATGACTGTCTCAGACCTTCATGTCCAAACTTCAGACCATTTACATTTTCCCTCTCAGAACTTTCTAGAACTTTCTGTCCTTCTTTCAATTTCTCTCCCTTCCTGGAGAATTGCAGAACCTACAGGTTGCTGGGTTCTTCGCCTGTTCACCCTCTAGTCCTTCTTGTTGGTTTTCTCAGTTCTTTGGAACCAGGGACACAAATCTTCATCCTGCTTTGGTATTCCTAGTGGTATTCGTAGATTCTGTGGGGGTTTTTAGACGTTTTCTTTTCCTAGGGCCATGGTCCTTCCTAAATTTCAGTGTTTTCTTATGGGCTATTTTAAAAAAATACACCTAAGCCTAAAATAATGTCATTTAAAGAAAGATATAACTATAACTATCAGGACAAGTTCTCTAAAGGTAGGGTACATGTTGTAATTGTTTCTGAGATTTTTATCTGGACATTAAAATTCACAGGCCAAATAAAGATGAATTGTTAAAACTGTAGGGGCATAATTTCTATTCAGATTCAATATTCTGACTAGCTTAAGTTGACCAAGAAAGTGTGTGCATTAAAAATGGGAATTGAATAAAAGTATGTTCATTACTACATCTGCCCCCAATGAAGATTCTTTTGAAGATAACTGAGAATACTTTTTCTCAGAAAGTAAATTTTACTTGCAAATTTTGATGACCACTTTGACTCCACTCCAACCCAACAACATAGCATTTATTGCTTGATTGATTTTTCACCACTTCCTTTCTTTGATTTATATTTTGACTTCCTGTTTTCAGAATACTTTCTTAAGTATTCTAGAGCTAGAACTGACATACAGATGACTGGTCTACTCCCACCATTTTTCACATGAGGTCCAGATTAAAAAAAAACAGTGACTTGCCAAAGGCGATATATTAGGTTAGTGGCAGAACATGAACCTAACTCTTTTTCTTAGTTCAGATCTTTTTCCAACACATTAACTCAAGACTATTTTATTTACTAGGCAATATAGTAATATTGTCTGAGGTCCCGTAGCTTTCCAAAGACATATAACAATGTTTGAGACCTAGAGAGGGAAATATTTATTGACTTAACCATATTTAATGGGGATATAAAGTACAGCATAGGGAATGTACTCAATAATGTAATAAATACACATGGTGTGAAATGGGTACTAGACTAATCAAGGTGATCACTTCGTAGGTTCTATAAATATCTCATAACTATGTTGTACACCTGCAACTAATATAATGTCATCTGTCAATTATAATTGAAACTTTTGCTTAAAAATGTTTAAGAAAAATATAATACTGAAATATATAATTGTTCCATTAGGTAACTACAACATTAATTTGCCAACTACCAGCTCCAACATGACATGTCATTTTATATAGTTATATGTTAATGTTATTAAATAAATTATATGATAATGTTCATTGTTATATAGAGCTAGGCCTACAAGAAATATAAAACAATCCTGATCTTGTTGTATAAGTATAGAAATTTTTTTCAAAATCTCTACTAGCAAAAATATTCTTATCTACGCACACACTCACACATATAATTTTTGCAAGTTGTCAATATAGTGGTTAGTGAAAATACTAATCTAATCCAAGTTTTAAATTGTGTCTATGTAAAAATTTCAGATAATTAAAGTCACCAAGCTTGGTTTTCTTGTCGTTACTGTCTGGGTTTTCATCTCTAAACTAGGGTATTAGGCATACAAACCCTATGACTTCCAAAATCCTTTATGGCTCTGAATTCCCATAAGCATAGTATGATCCTTCTCTTCTAAAGATTAGTGTTTATGAAAAGAAAAAATCCTTTGCTGAATTCCCTTGGGGAATGCAAGGGTGATTTGGATCAAACTTTCCCCATGAGTCCTGGGTTCCTTCCATCAAATGTCCCAGGACATTTGATGTCCTGGGTTCCTTCCTCTTCATGCTTCGTGCAGTTGCTGATGTCAGGGCTTTGACCATGGATCATAAGCTGCAACCACCACAGTTTTTCCAGATGTTGACATACTAGGCAAATGTATTCTTTGTGGGAGCAGTTACTGCTGTGGGAAGAGAACTCTGGGAAGCACATTCCAGTTGCAGTCTGATTTAATTGAGGTAGTAAACATCGTGGGAACGATGGTTGACATTGGCCAGGCTCCACCGTAGGGAGGCGCATAGAGTCACAGGACAACCAGGCGGGAATGCAGAAAATAAGGCAAAACACGCGAAGCAGTGAGGGGAGGAGAAGGGGGAGAGAATGCCAAGAAATCCAGACGCATAAACAAGTGAATAATGCTTCGCATAGGTTCTTCGAGTATGTGTGTGTATTAAAAGATCAGAGAGTAATTTATGGAATAAAAGCTTCTACATGTTATTCTCTTTAAGCTTTTAAGACCCTAGGAAGATACCTTCACATTATTCTAAGATGTTTATTTTTTCAATCCACTTTTAAAAGGATTAATTTATACAATTAACAAATTACAAAAGCATTTACACAATCAAATCACAGTATTTCCACCAAGTTAATCTCATTGCCTTTCCTTAGTACATGTGAGTTTTGTACCCCATTAAAGAGTTTTCTTCGCTCCCAAGGCAGCAATAAACTAATCAAGATGCTAAAGAGGGTTACATTTTTTCACTCAAGTTTAATGTCTAAATTTCCCCTCCATGAATAATGTCTTTGACAAGTTAACAATGTTTGAAAATTATGAGTGAAGTTTTTTCTAACTCTCTACTTTTAAAAATCCCAGTAAACATTAACATTCTTTACATATTCTTAAAACCAATGTTGTCAAAACCCCCACTTTTTCCCTTCGTTTCAATGCTTTTATATCAAGCTATTCAAGTTTTGAAACCTCATGTTAGTTAGTGCATCAACACACTTGGAATCACTAGCTGCTCTTATAAAGGGTTTCTTAGTTGCACTGTCCTCTCTATTCAAACTTCCCCAATTTCTTGTGTTCTATCTTTCCTGTGTTTCTAAATTTATAAATACTTCAACTAACAGATGGCAAATGGAAGCACCAATGGGCACAGAAATCAATCTGAAGCTTTTAAGCATGAAATGTCCTGGAGGCAAACAGCAGAAGGAAAAAGAAAAGGAAGCTGGGATATTTTTAAAGGGAAGAAAGGACTGACTGTCTTCCCTTGTAGTTTTGGGAACCATTCAATAAACCGGGCAAATAAAATTGACCAACTGAGAATGAATCCATTTTATAGTCTGAATCATGTTAATAAATCACATTGAAAGTGTTTCTAGACTTTTGGCTTACCCAGTATGGGGAAAACTAAGTAATAGATTCACATCTTGAATGCTATTAAGTTTCATTGAAGTTAGAAACAATGCCTTGCTCAGCTTTTAAGAATTCCTATGAGTTCCTATATTAAAGCTTTTGGGGCTCTGGGCTGCTAATGTTTTTGGTATGATATTTACTCAGTCTGTGGAGTCTTTACAACTGTTAAAGAAAATGCGGTCAGATAAACCTAGAATATGACCATTCTCTGACCTTTTTTCTCAATATCCATTCATCCCGGATGACTCCCTCCTTAATATATGACTATGAAATACTGAAATATAATAGCCTATAACAATGTAACTGAAGTAATAGCATGTGTCCTTTAAGCTGATCGTGACGGCTGGTGAAATGTATGCTGTGCTGCTTTACCAGCTAAGAATCCAATTCAATCTTTTGAAGGATATTTACATTTTAATTGTAAGGCACCTTTCATGTCATAAAAAATATTTCCTTCATAATGTAAAATTGAAGGAAAAAAATAAAATTATACCAGGAATAATGTATGAGTAAAACTAAGGTTCTATGAGAATTAAAGTGCTAGCAACTGACATCAATTTTGATTTGCTTGTTATTGTAATTCTTTATTGTTCTTTCTTCTAACTACCATTTAAATTCTTTTTATACTCAGTTTTAATCCCCTAAAACTACAAAGAAATTTTGATAACAAATGCATTAGCTTATAGAATATTATAAACCCGTACATTTCAATGTTGTTGCCAGTATGGTACAGTGGGGATCCTTGGGCTCCAGGTTAGAATCCTACCGTAACCGGGTCAGAGAGGCAGTTTTAGGAAAGCAGCAGCCTGATAGTTGAAATTCTATGAAGTTATAAATGTGTTCTGAACCTAACATCGGGCTGAAGTAAGGGGTGCGGGGCAGAACTTTATTAGATAGAGATCCAAGGAAGACAAAGGGTAACAGGAGACCAGCCATACGACGACGAGAGAGCGTGAAAACACGCCAGCAGAGAGGTCGGCATGAACAAGAGCCTCAAGTGGGAAAGAGCTTCACTTGCTCCAAGAGCTAAAAGAAGCTCAGTCCATCCGAACTCTGTAAACAACAGAGGAGCCTAAGGGGAGAACAGAGAGGTAGCCAGTGGGCTGCTGACTGCCTTGTTAGCCAGAGGGATTTCTGTATTGTTATCGAAGGATTTTAAGCAAAAGAATATGCATTAGTTATCGATTTCTGTCTCACAGATACCCCAAAACATAGAGACTCAGTAAACAACATTTATCACCTCACAATTTCTACAGGTCAGGAATCCGGACACAATTTACCTGACACCCCTAGCTCAGGGTGTCTCTATTGGCTGAAGACACAGGCATCTCAAGGCTTGGCCAGGAAGGAGCCATTTCCAAGCTCACTTA
Organism: Glossophaga mutica; assembly: GCA_039655065.1. NCBI lineage: Eukaryota > Metazoa > Chordata > Mammalia > Chiroptera > Phyllostomidae > Glossophaga > Glossophaga mutica. The sequence continues at coordinate 211,298,177 of CM077304.1, read as the reverse complement.
CATGGTTGTTGGCAGGATTTACTTCTGTGTGAACTATTGAATCGAGGGCCTCAGGTCCTCCAGCCACCCTCACTTCCATGCCACGCGGACCTCCGAACAAGGCAATTCACAGCATGGCAGCTTTCTTCATCAGAGGATGCAAGTAAGAAGAGCGAGAGCAAGAATGAGAGTGAGAGCAAGAGAGAGAGAGAGAGAGTAAACAAGATAGAAGTCACAGTCTTTTGCAGTCTAAGCTCAGAAGTACCATCCCACTACTTTTGTCACATTGTTTTCATCAGACACCAACAAGCCCCTCCAACTCTCTAAGGGAGGCATGATGGCATGAGAAGCAGGAGGTGAAGATCATGGCGGGCTACCTTAGCGGGCCGACCATGACAAATACCATGATTTTCTATCTCGGAAAGGCACTGGCTGTGTGAAGAGTGAACCACGGATATCAACAACCAAGTGAGGCAGATAATTTAGGTATAGCCTATAGAATTTGCTAATGGCTTAAATGCGAAGGGCTGGAGGAAGAGAGGATTCAAGAATTTCTGGCTTTAGGAACTAATTTGTTGATGAAAAATCAAAATATGTGTTTAAGAATTGTTCATTGAGTACAAGCTATTGTATAGTTCAAAAGATACTAGATTATTTTTCAATTTGATTATATCTAGAAAACCAAAAAAAACTTTGTAAACAATCTAAAAATATATGTGACTTCACCTGAAATTAAATTTTTATTCTATGTGGCATTACAGGAAAATATTAAAAACAATAAATATAAATTGCAGAAAAATAGATTGTATATTAGCAAAGTCTTCTAATAATAGAAGTCTATAAAATTTAACAAACTGCCCCATAAAGCAATTATCTTCCCTTCACCACAGGTGTTAAAAGAGAATTTAGAAAATGACTGGTTAAAGAAACTTTGTTTCAAGTACAAGCTGGGTGAATTTATCTTTAAAGATTCACAAATCTTCTCTTCAGTAATGCCATAAAATATTTTGCAAAATTACAATAACATCATTAAATTATTATGTAAATGAATAATTTTATTATTACCTTTTATTTTAAGTATTTTCATATTCATGAATTATTTACCTACGGACATGCTATATGCTACGCTCAGTCACGAACTTTGGTTGTAAATGGTGCAGTAGAATAACAGGGCCCTTTCAGCCTAACTTTCCTTTTGGAGGCATCTCACATGATAGAGAAGTGCATTGTAATGGGCCTCAGGATGTCTATACACACTCATCGCTGTGCTGCATAGCCACTAAGAAGACTGCTGCCCTGGCTGGTGTGGCTCAGCGGATTGAGCGCGGGCCTATGAACCAAAGGATCGAGGTTCGATTCCCAGTCAGGGCACATGCCTGGGTTGCGGGCCAGTTCCCAGCATGGGACACATGAGAGGCAACCATACATTGATATTTCTCTCCTTCTCCCTCTCTCCTACCCTTCCCCTCTAAAAATAAATAAATAAATAAATATTTTAAAAAAAAAGGAAGACTGCTAACAGATCTACCATCAAGCAAATACATTGCAGGCCAGTGGTCCTTTCCACATCAGGCTCACTTGTAAAATATTACTGAGGAATGGTAAGGCCATTTTCCAGAATGCCATAGGCATAAAAGTCCAAAACGTCTGCACTTATGCAATTTGAGGAGGTGAGAAATTTGACACGAGGAATGGAATGCATTAGCACCATATCTAGAAAGTCATACATCCTCACCTTCCAAATGTGAAAGAAGCAGCTACAACATATTTCTTATCCTTTTTGCAGGTAATCACAATTCACTTTATGTCTTATTTTCTTTTTTGTGCTACTTTTAGCACAAAACATAACATACCTGCAGTTGATATTAAAATGTAGAAAATATTCCTTGGTTGTGATTGCTTTGCATTTGTTATTTGGAGGACACAGCTGATATATTTACAATGAGTCTTCCAGCTTAGGAAATTATCAAGTCATTTATTTACTCATCTTTTCCATTTCTCTCCATCATTTTTATAAGTATCTGTATTGTAAGTATCTGTATAGAGGTTTTTCGCATCTTTCATTTGATCTATTCATAGGCATCTGAGTATTTTCGATAACTATTATAAATGGTATTATAAACACAACCAGCACCACAGAGGAAACCAGGTACAAATGCTCTGTAATTAGCCCACCAAGGTTACTACTATTTATGATTTCCAGCACCACTCAATAGTTTTATTTCAGGAGGGAAGCTCTATATAAATGGAAATACAAAGTATAGCACACATTCTGTCATGACTGAATTTTCACAATCAAAGTAAAAAGCAACTCGCTCATGTTGGAGCCATAAAAGTAGTCTTTTTAGCTTTTTAATCCATCTGGATTTAGTTTTTATATATGCATGGTGTGAGATGTGAGAAAATAATTAACACAAGTTTTCTTCCATTTAGATATCCAATTGACCTGGCATCATCTACTGAAAATGTAAAAGTTTACTTTTTTCTGTAGAAACACTCAACTCATCCAACACCATATACTGAAAATATGAACCTTTCTTCACGACATTTCAATGGCACTTGTTATAAATGATGCAGTTTTTATATGCACGTATCATTGCAGATTCTTGTGGGGATTCCACTGGATTATTGGATTGTGTCACTAGCTTTTACTGTAGCTTTATAATAAAACACAATGTGCAGCAATGTGAACTCTCCAGTTCATTCTTCTTTAACATTACCTTTGTTACTCTTGACTGCTTGAATTTCCACACACATTTTTAATCCACACACACACACGCATGTGCGCATGTGCACGTGCGCACACACAGCCATGCAGGGGTTTGGGCTGGTATTGTGTTGCACTCGATATTTTGGAAGTCTGGAGTTGATATCTTTATATGGTGAGTCTTCCAATCAGTAACCGTAGTACATTAGACTATTGATTTGTTCATTTTTCTTTTTTTAACTGTTTGTTTTGTGATTTTCTGTTTAGATGTTTTGTTCATACTTCATATTATTTCTTCCTAGATGTTTGTAATGTTTGATGTTATTTTAAAAGATGTCATTCGAATACTTTATTTTATATGTATTATTTTTAAAACCATTCTAAATCAGGCAACCAACGCAATCAAGAAGGAAATATGTGCATCCTTTTAGTCACTGAGTGTTTAGATGATTTGTTAGGGTGCGATAACCAATGGATACAATATCCCTTATCAGTTTGATAAAATTCGCCACTGCTTCCAGATTGCCAAGAGATTTTTTAAAAAAGAAATAGATGTTGATTTATCAACATGTTTCTGCATGCAATCAGATTATTCTTTTTTCTCATTTGTTTTATTAACACAGTAAGTTATAATGATTGCTTTACAAATGTTATACATTACTAGAACAAGCACCACTTTATGCATAACTGGATTTATTTTGATGATAGTTTATTTCAGATTTTTTTGTCTATGTTCTTGCAATAAGTGCACTTGCAAATTTTCTTACGACATCCATGCCTTGTTTTGGCATCAACTCACGTTTATCATCAAAAAGTTTTGGGAAATATTCAATCTACTTCTATTCCCAAAATAGTTTTTATTAATAATGATGATATATAGTTTTCTCAGTGGAAAGTTGAAATTGTGAATTCAGATTTTTTAAGAAAACGTTGAACAGTTTGCATATAACCTTCCATCTTGTGTCAGTTTCAGTAAGCCGTGGTTTTCATGATATTGGTTCATTTAATATTTTGATCTTAATATGCAGGGTCTGGCACAAATAATGCCCTTTTTATTACAAAATCTTTTATTACAAAATCATAAGCATGTAATTCTGTAACATAACAACATCACACTCAAGCACGCCATACGACATTTTAGGTGAAATGCTCAAATTGCTGTCCGTCTCATGAGAGACATTCACAGGTCCTGCCAACCACACTCAAGCAAGCGTTACTTCTGCAGGACCCTGTATTTGCATATCTTTCAGATACAAATATGTCCTTTTTTATATCTTTAACTGATTGTGTTAATTCTCTTTTTTAAGTCAAGTATTGACTTGTTAGGTGATCAATTTCAATAGCATTTTCAAATAAGCAAATTTAGTCTTTGTTTATTTTCTGTTCCACTGATTTGTTTATATTGTTGTTCAAGTACAGAGGTCTCATTTTCCCCCCACCACTCCACCCCACCCCACGCATCCCCATCTCCCACCTTCACTCCTAGCCCTCTTTGGCTTTGTCTATGGGTTCTTGATGAGCCTTTCCCCCTTTTCCTCCCTGTTATTCCTTCCCCTTTCCCCTCTGGTTGCTGTCAGTTTGTTCTTTATTTAAATGTCTCTGGTTGTATTTTGCTTGCTTGTTTGTTTTGTTGATTAGGTTCCATTTATTGGTGAGATCATTTGTTTTGTGCATTTATATTTATTTCTTTGCTTCTACTTTATTTAGCTATTTTCTTTAGCTTCTTTGCATAACAAATTTTTACTGTTAATTTTTCGGATTTCCTTCTTTTCTTATGACTGTATATATTTTCATTTTTCCTCTAAGTAATGGTGTAGTAGCATCCTAAAATATCTTTATGTAATATCATCATTATATTTTAGCTCAAACTATTTTTTAATTTCCATGTGATTTCTTCTTTGGAGTATGGGTGATTTACAAAATGCATTTCTTAATCTTCAGAGTTTGGGGATTTTATTGGTTACCTTTCTATTTTTGTCATTATTTGTATATTTAGCTTAATTCTACTTTTGTCAGAATATGCTCGCTGTGATTTCATTTTTGTGTTTGGACTTTCCTTGAAGCCCAGCATATGGTGACCTATTTTGGTAAATGTTCCATGTACACTTAAAAAGAATGCATTTTGCAGTTGTTGAGTACAATTTGTGTGTATGTACGTGTATGTAGAAAAAGAAAGAATTATAGATATTACATATTATACATTATATGTTACATTAAGTTGTTTAATAGTGTTTATGTCAAGTGTTAAAATTGTAATGCCCATATGAAATTTTTGTCTGCTTTATCTGCTGATTATTGAAGGAGGTATATTTAAATCTTAAATTATGACTGTGAATTTGTCTTTCTGTCTTTTTGTCAGTTCTGAAAATATAGTATTAGCTATATATAAATTTAGACCTTGTGCACTTTATTGAAGATTTTATTTATTTATTTTTAGACAGAGGGCAAGGGAGGGAGAGAAGGAGAGAAACATCAATGTGTGGTTTCCTCTTGCAACCTCCTTCTGGGGACCTGTCCCACAACCCAGCCATGTGCCCTGACTGGGAATCGAACCAGTGACCCTTTGTTTCACAGCCTGGTGCTCAATCCACTGACCCACATCAACCAAGGCACCATCTAGATTTTTTTGCTGACTATCTCCATTGATAATTACTTCCTTAAATATTTGATATTATTATAATTTTACAGCTTTATTTTGGTAACTATTTGTGCTATTCATCTTTTCCTTCCTTTGTCTTTCAACTATTCTATGTCCTTATGTGAAAGATTCAATTAAAAAATACTGATTAAAAATTAAAAAAGAAAAAAACAGAAAACTGTACAATATCAACAATTAAAAAATACTGATTAAAAATTTAAAAAAGAAAAAAAGAAAAAAAAAAGAAAGAAAGATGCCTCTCCAGTAAGCAACATTGTTGCAGGAGGTCACTGAGGGTACATGACTTCTGGATGCCCTCGAGCTAGACCTGGATAATCAGAGGCTCCTCACCCTCCCCCCACGCTTGGAGTGCACATTCCACCCACGCTAAGAGCAGCGTCAAGAGAGGCTTGGATGTAGTTGATCCATCTGGACTGTGTGTATGACTGAACCTCTTCAAGGCCTCTAGATAAACTTTTTAAAAATTCTGGCAGGCAAGTGCAGAGGTCTAATGCATCTTACAGCCACTCAAGACAAGCCTTGTGTCTAAAGTCCCTTGCTTGTTAAAACACCCCCCTACCAATCTGGAGTAGTCTGCCTCTTTCTTCATTTTCTCCTCACCCTCCATGTACAGCTGTCGGGTTCAGATTTCACCTGGGAAATTCCCAAGGTTGCTAGTCAACAAATATATATTTGTTGTTTCATCTTTTTTATTTGTTTTATTTTTAATCCAATCTTCATAATTAACATTGTCTATTACATTTAGATTTATTTACTACCTTCTTGTTTTCTAATTAGTTTCTTCTTTTATTTTTTCTTGGCTTTTCAAGATAAATACAGTGTTTTTATTTTTTCACTCCTCACTCTCTATCAACTTGTTAGTAATACAATCTATTTCTATTCTTTATTATTGTTGTTAAGATTCTTTCACTGTTAATAAAGTATACATGAAATAAAATTACCAGTTTTCAGCGTACAGTTCAGGGACCTCGCATTCAAATTCTTGAACAACCCTCAGTGCCATTCATTTTCAGAATTTTTTTCATTTTTCTAAACTGAAGCTTCATGCTCATCAAGCAGTAATTCTTCATTCTTCCCTCCACCCAGTCCTGACAACCACCATTCAACTTTTTGACTGGCTTTTCTTACTTAGCATAATGTCCTCAAGGTGCTTCCATGTTTAGCTCATGTGAGAATTTCCTTTCTTTCTAAGGCTGAATAATATTTACTTGTATGCACATACTACATTTTATCTATTCATCCTCCAATAGACACACAAGTTGCTTGCACATTTGACTGTTGTGAATAACGCTATAATGAACATGAGTGTACGTACATCTAAGTCCCTATTTCCAGGTCTTTGGGGCATACACCCAGCATTGGAATCCAGGATCAAACAGTAATTTCACATAAAAGATTTTGAAGGACCACCACACTATGTTCCATAGCAGCCACACCATTTTACATTTGTACCAGCAATACACAAGGATTCCAATGTGTCCACTTCCATGTAAGTATTTTTTTATTGGCTGCTTTGTTTTTGTAATAACAATTCTAATAGGTGCGAAGAGGTATATCGTTGTGGTTTTGATTTACATTTGCCCAATGATTAATGATGTTGAGCATCTTCTCATGTGTTCACTGGCTATTTGCATATCTTTAGAGAAATGTCTACTCAAGTACTTTGCCCACTTTTTCATCAGGTTGCCTTATTTTGTTGTTGAATTGTTATTCTATCCATTGTTATATTATGTTACAATATGCTTCTTTGCCTTACTGGATTTCATAATAAATTTATGAGTTAGCACTTTCTAGTCATTGTAAAGATTTTATGACATTTGAATTCCATTTACTCTCTTCAAGTTTTATACCATCTTACGGTGACTTTTAATCCTGCATTTGTGTGGTTTCAAATCACACAAATATCATTATAAGTATTAATTTAGCATTACATTAAGCAGTCAATTTTCATTTATATTTACCCACCTACTTTTCATTTTCCATGCTCTCTCCATTTCTAACTAATTTGCTATGCTTCCATCAACATAAGTTTAATTCTGCATAAAAGTTCCATGTAGCATGTCCTTGGTATAGCTGAATATTTTTTACTGTTTGTTTGAAAATGTGTCTATGTCACTGTTTTTCAAAGAACATTTCTTTTGGAAACTAGTGTTCTAGTATGACTGTTATATTCTTTCAGCCATTTTAAAAATGGAATTTCAATGTGTTCTGGTTTTTGTTGTTTCTTTTAAAAAACTAGACATCAATTTTAGTTTTGGTTCTTTGAAAGTAATGGATTCCTTCCCTTTGTCTGCTTTTAAGATTTCTTCTTTGTCGTGGTTTTCAGTAATTTTACTATAATGACAATAAATACACACATTTAAAAAATTACTTTGGTATTCACAAAAGTTTTGAATCAATGGCTCTAAGTCTATAGTCAGTGTTAAAAAATTCTACACCATTATTTCTTAAAATAAAATTTTTTCTCCGTTCTCAGCTTCTTCTCTGTATAGCTTCTTACATGTATGCTATAACTTTTTATTTTAGCCCACATTTTATTATGCTCTTTTCTTCATCTTAGTTATTTTACTTTTCAATTATAGAATTTCCATTTGACACTTTTTAAAATAAATTCAATTCTTTGGTGATATTTTCCATATTTTCATCTATTTTGGGGTATTTTGATATTTTTTTAATTTTATATCTGATAACTTCTACGGCTGAAATTATACTGTTTGTTCCATCTGCTTTGATTCCCACATTTCCTCTACTTCCTCCCCCTTTAAATTCAGCAGAAGAGCTGGGAAAGGATTACTTGGCTATAAAAGATTTTAGAAAAGAAAAGATCTGTAGTTTTAAATGATTTTTGCAAGAGACTCTGGATTTCTGAAAGATTGACTCACCGTTAAAAAAACAAACAAATCACTAGTAATGGTGAGAAATAAGCAGTCATCACTATTGTCATATACACAAGAATTGTATCTTTAGGTGTCAACATTGCAAAAGACAGATAAAGTTGTTTCTTTTAGGGAGCCAGAAATTACATGTAGAGACTCAAGTAATGTTACTCTGGATTCTCAAGCAAAACAGAACCAGTGGGAGTTTCTATCTATCTATCTATCTATCCACATTATATATAAAGAAAGACATTGTGTGTGTGTGTGTGTGTGTGTGTGTGTGTGTGTGTGTGTGTATATATAAATGGATATAGACAACATATTGATCTATCTAAAGAAATTTACTGTAAGGAATTGGCTCACATGTTTATGTGACGACTGAGAAGTTCAAGATCTGCTGGCCCAGGACAGCCAATGGTATCATTCTAGTCCAAGTATGAAACCTTAAGAACCAGAATAGCTGATACTGTAAATTCTAGTCTTAGTACAAGTCCAAAGAGGACCACGTCAGTTCAGAGACAGTCAAGCAGAGAGTGAGAATTCTTTCTTACTGAGTCTCTTGTTCCATTCAAGTCTTCAACAGATCAATACCCCTGCAGATATACCCAGATATAATATTCAATCAACTCTCTGGGCACCCGTGGCCCAATAAACTTGACACATAAAATTAACTACCAAACCAAGGTTTTCTGTTTTAGTTTAATTACCAAGGTTTCATTTGCTTGAGAGGAACTGAACCCGGAGGGCACAACCCTTCTGTGCTCCTCAGCTTTGTCAGTTGTTGTTCCTGCAGGTTGTCAGATTGTTCGCTTTCTGTCTGTTTTCTCTGAATAGAATGTGGGGAGCACGCTGCTCCGCAACTCACTGTGAAAGAAGGGCCAGATTTCAGTCGTGCTCCCACCTGCTATTTACAGAGCTTCCCTGGAGCAGGGTGATTCTGTGCCCCGCTAAGCGGTCACTGTTGCTTCTGCTTTGCTGTTAAGTTTTCATGTCACTTTGGGGAAATACTTGCATTTCTCTGCAAAACAAACTCTAAGGATCTCCTATCAAAGATCAAATTATTCAAAATATTTACCAAAACAAAACAAAAGCAATGTTATAGTAATAGTATATCATGCTAAGATTATCTTGCCTCAGTGAAATAGTTAAATAAATTAGGTGAATTTAATTTAAACTCAATGAAATAGTTAAATAAATTACCTTTATTATAAATTACCAATCTCAAAATTGAAAATATTTTGTATATACATGAAATAATTTTGATATACATATTTATATTTAAAACATATCTAAATATATAAATAAACATATATAAATAGAAAATTTAGAATATTTTCCTTCTATTTAAATTAAGGACATTTCTACACTTGATAATAAGTGTCCGTTACCTTATGGAAGAAGTTATCTCTCAAGGTTGTTTTTTAAAAATATATTTGAAAGGATAATATATTCCATGATGAACTAGCATCAAAATTTGCACATTAGAAATGACAGATCCTATGTAAAACATTTCTGCAAAAATTCCAAAGTCTCGACTAAAATGTCTGGCATTTCTGTAAAACTCCAGTAGATATTTTTGGTATAACATAACATTATCTCAAGGAATTCCACAAGCTGCCCCTCCCCACATCTGCTGGCAAATTTCTTGTCAAACACAGACCATGAAACCTGGCTCTGAGCGCTCAGCTCTTTCAGCCAGACTGGTGAGGTAAAGCTGTTCGCTAATATTTCAACTGTGTCCCCACCAGGGAAACTGGGAAACATTAGTTCAATCCTCTTAAATTCCAGATGAAGGGAGAGATTCAGAGAAGTGAAGAGGTGTGTTAGGTTTATGCAACCAGTCGTCAGTGGCAAATCTCATCCCCAAACAATGCTACTCATCAGCTCTATTAAAACAGGAAGGCACTGGTACCCTGAAGATGCAGGCATATTCATGGGAGTGATTCACAAGAAGCAGAAAATTTCCTGGAAGGCTCTAGAGCTGTGTTAATTTTCAGTCCATGTAAAACATACCCGTAACTCTTTTAATGTAAAAATAATGTCTTGCATTACTTACCAATAAAAATAGAAAGGAAATTTGAGTAGAACTAAAGACCTAACGTGGGGTGGGAATCACAGAGTCCAGATATTTTTTTTTTACCCTTAGTAGACTGTAACATGCCCTCCAAAGTATACATGTATCTGAGTGTTAGGCCCAATGAATGACAACGTTTCCTATATTGTGAATCAGATCAAGTGAAAGTGTGTCTGTGGGGAGAGGATAATTTTATATGTGGGATCAAAGGAACAAAATAAACAAACCAACAAAACAGAAACAAAGATAAAGAGAATAGACTGACAGCTGTTATGGGGGAGGGAGTGAGAGGCTGGGTAAAAAAGGTGAAGAGATTAAGCAAAAAAAAAAAAATAATCCTCATAGACACAGAGAAGAGTATGGTGCTTACCAGAGGGAAATGGGGAAGGGATGGGGGGAGGTAGAAGAGCGTAAAGGGGGGATATATGGTAATGGAAGGAGACTAGGAGACTTGAATTTAGGTAGTGAACACACAATAAATATGCAAATGATGCATTACGTTATATGATATGTTTCCTCTAAGGAGAGGTAATTAATGAAAATTGCTGATTTGAGACTACACGTATTCCTTGAGGAGTTAAGTAAGTTCACCTGCCAACTGGCCAATATGGATGTGGGTGTTTAAAGGTAAGCGGTTCACAAAATACTAACGACCAGCAACTTAAAGCCCTTAAGAAGGATGTTGACCTATCTTCACAGTGGTTCCACCCTTTGGTCACCCTGGAGAAATTAAGATGTATTAGCTGTATCTTGCTATAAAGAAAGACTTTTGTAGGTTATTCTGCCAAGAATCTGTTGTAAGCAATTCACAAAGAAGGCCAGAATGATATGCATGCTTTATACTTAAGTATTTTTGGTTCAGATTATTCTTTGCAACAAGCAGTTCTGGTGGAAGGGTGGATTTACAACGTCCTGGTTTTCAGATGGTGGAAGGAGGCGGCTGTATCCAATCCCCAGCCACAGTGGGGAGTGGTCCGGTGCAGCAGACGAGATCTCTCTGGAGACAAGGCTAGTGACTCCCTCTTTAAAATGCTTTTCGTCAGCAAGAATGTTTTCTTTTCAATGTCGTCCATCACCAATCTCTTCTCGGTATTATGATAAAGTTTATGAATGTTAGTAGATTGAGAATTGATGTCTTTTCAGGTGACATTTTTATGTAAAATTACATTTTATTCAATTTAAACTTTCTATTACATCTAAAGCCAACCATGTTCTGGAAAAACATATTTTATGAACTTATCATAGTGGTCCTTAGTAAAAATTAAACATAAAATAACTATATATTTTATATCTGTAAAAGCATATGCTTTGCAGTAATTGAATCTATTATGTTCTATTTTGAATTGCATTTTAATTATTTTTTTAACCTAACAAAATAATTTTAAACATTTTAACTCTGGGCCACATCATTATCTATTTAAATGTTTTAGTAAATGTATAATACTATTGAAAAATATTTCAATTATCATATACTTGAATAGCATTACCGCTACATAATAAATTATTTTTTAATAAAAACTTTACCAGTACTTAATAGTTTAAGTTACTTCTTTTAGTGTATTGAAAGCTATTTAGACTACAACCCTAACTCAACGAGAACACAAATATTTGGATGGCTAATAACAGCAGAGGAAAAATTCGGTTGGGATGCCTCTGTTTTTTCCTTTATTTAGACAAACAGAATGACAAAAATAAAGTTCTGTCTGTGTCAATGTATGGTTATTAACTCAGTTTTAGATACTCTTTGGTATAACTGATTTTTATCTCTATGTTTTTTATCTCTTGAGGAGAAAAAAAAAGACAAGAAAGAATTCCAAGTTACGTAAATGAACTTGGCAAAGTTCACACACTTTTTTATAAAAGGAGAGTAAATGGACTTGTGCTTTCAGACAGGTAGTCTTGTCTCCAGCCCATGGCTGGAACCAGGGATGCCGACTCTTCCTGTGTTTCACTTTGACGTTGGTATTCGCTCTGATTCCCCACGTACCATATTCATATACCTTTGCTACTTTATAGATCTTGCTAATAACATAAGAATAGCTTTGTCAGCACATAGTTTCAACTTAGGGTGGAAATTGAATATCTGTTTCAATAAAAATAAATAAGAAAATAGAGTGATCGCAAATGCGTGTATGTTCTTACTGCATTCCAAAGTGCAAACTCCCTGCCTTAACTAGTTAAGTGGAGGTTATTTTGAAGTACTCAGGAATGAGTAAGCGCTTTTTAAAATTTGTGTTTTCTTACACTGTGAAGGGTAGAAGGATCTTCTTGGATGCCGTCTTAGTACGAATGCCAACAGGAATTGCTTGTGGCTGAGGCATCCCTTCCCACACAAGCCCCAAATGCTGGGGCAGCTGTCTGCATGGCAGGTTAACATGTCCCTGCAAATCCTCCCGTGCTCCGAATGGCCAACGTGAAGTTTAAATAGAGTCAGAATAGGATGTGGGAAAGCAACGGTACCAAAAAATTTCAAAAAGTCATGTAAACAGCTTCCAGCCTCCACCTAATTTTAAATGTCCAGTTTGGGTTCACTGCTTCGCTCCCAATCTCTGATGAAGAGAAGAAAAATGGGCTCTCGATGGGATTCTTTCAAGGAAATATGAAAAAATTCCCTCCTCAGTCATGGGTATGTGCTTTATTGTTTTATGCGTGCTTTATAGCAATGGCATCACAGGCCCAACTATATCAGAGCAAATAATTTTTGTTCTAGAAATTTCCTACGGGAGGCATTGTAAAAATATTGTGCCCTCTGTTCTTCACTTGTGTGTTAGGATGTCGTTTCTGCTTCACTGGGTGTCCTGAAGGGTGTTGTGTAGTAAGTTCCCAGCCCTGTCTTGTGACCGTCTCCTTGTAGAATGAAGCATGAAGATAAAAGAATAAACGTTCCCAAAACTCAGCATAGCCTTTGTCTTTTAGGCAAGATTCAGCAGCTAAATTGTTCCCCATTTGTTAAGGTTTCCAGGCCCCTAGTCTTAATTCAGGTATGAATATCCCTGGGTACCCATTGAATTTACTAAAATTCTTAATTTAAAATTAGGAAAGTAGATTAGGTACTGGAAAAATATGTCTTCCTACCCATAACTTAACCACGTGAAACTTTTGAATAGGACCTGTTAGGCTCAGCCACAGCCAACGTGTAACTTCAAAATAGAAACACTTCATGAACTCCACCAGCTTTGTCTTTTCTTTCTCTACACACACACACCATATTTCAGTTATAAATATTTCAGCCACAACTCACATTTTTTTTCAAATTGCCATATGTCAGAAGAAAGTTTCTTCCCTGAATTAGTCGAATCTGAGTAAGAGGGGAAACTGTAGTCTGGGCTACTGACTTTTGCCCAACTTCTATCAGCTTTTTTTTTAAAGATATTTTTTGAGTAACAAATATATTTTTTTAATTTTACTTATTTTTTAGTGAGAGGGGAAGGGAGGAAGAAAGAGGGGGACAGAAACATCTACGTGTGAGAGAAACACCTTTGGCTGCTGCTAGCAAACGTCTACCTGGGGACCTGGACCACAACCCAGGCATGTGCCCTGACAGGGAATTGAACAGGTGTGCAGACTGGCACTCAATTTTAAAAATAAGATCACTGTTACTGATTGTACTAGTTTTCTAGAGATGCCATAACAAGTACTACAAACTAGTATGCCTAAACAACAGATTTTTTCCCCTCATAGTTCTAGAGGCTAAAAGCCCCAAATCAAGATGCCAAGGAGGTTGGTTCCATTGAAGGCTGTGAGGAAAAATACATTCCATGCCTTTCCCTTGGTTTCCTGTGGTTTGCCAGAAATCTCTGGTCTTCCTTGACTTGTGGCAACACATCTCCAGTCTTCACATAGTGTACTCCCTGTGGGCCTGTCGGTGTCCAGATTTTTTTTCTTTTCATCAGGCTATCGGTGACACTAGATTAAGGGCCCACCATATCCCAACATAACCTCATCTAAAGTTATTATGTCAGCAATGACTTTATTTCCAAATGAGTTCATATTCTGAAATAGTGGGGGTTAGGACTTCAACATATGATTTTGGGGGGAGATATAATTGGTCAAACAGACCAATAAGTCCTTAGAAGTAACAACTTCTTGTTCCATCATTTGATATTTCCAGTATCCCAAATTCAAGTTTTACCATTTCTGTTTCTTCTTTATATTTTGGATATTTGGAGCTCCAAAGCATTTTTATCTTCTTTTGGACATCATAGTGTTATTCATTCATTCATTCATTCATTCATTCAATGAGCATATATTTATTAAATATACACTACCTTTTAGGTACAAGGAACACAGTGTAAAACAAGTACTAACCATCTCCAGCTCTAATGGACTTATGGTCAAATCGGAAACAGTCAGAAGAGAATAGAGGTTTATAACCTAGAAATTTTAGATAGTGAAGGAAATAAACTATTCTTCTAGGTACAGAACACTAAAGAAATCAAAAACTTGTTTAGCTTTATTTGTATGACTTTTCTGAAGCTTAATTTTTCATGTTTAATTACCAGTTTAGGGGGCAATCTGACATTCCTAAGGAATTAGTTCCTAGCAAGAGGAAGCAAGCTTCACAAAAGTGCATTTCAAGGGCTCACTGAGCAACTGTGGACCAGCAACCACAGACAGATTTTTTTTGTTGTTTGGATTATATCCTTAAGACTTTGAGCAAATATTGCTCAGAAATATGAATGGAAAGGATTCACTCTAGAAGTGATTTTTGCTTTATGCTTTGCTCTTTGCCACAAGCAATTTAAGCAAACAATTCTTCAAAAAGCACATTGAGATGAGATTTGCATAGACCACAGAGTGAATGAGAATCATGCAAATAAAAAGAAAGGGAAGGAACTCATTAAGTACCAAAAATAACAACACGGATATAGAGAAGCTAAGATGATTCCCTGGCTTCATGGGGACTGTGGTCCCAGGTGAGAAGGAAGATCCAATTCTTACACCAAAAGTGGATAGCTTACTACTACTATGTGTCATGTATCATTCAGAAACACCTATATAAGAGCCATGATTCATTTTGAGGTTTTTTGTTTTTGCTTCTGTGAAAAATGTAACATCTTTTAAAAGTTTACTGCACAAGAAGCAATTGTCATTCTTTAGTAAAGATCTAGGAGGGCCCACGTTGAGTATCTGGTTTCAGGGTTATTGGTAGTTCCAAGCAAAGATATATCTCCAATTTTTAAAAGGGTCTAATACAATTAAGAGTATTCTAGGAAGCAAAACCGAAAGTCTACAGCAACTGAGGCTAAGAGCAATTGAGAAGTATTTGTTCTCAGTCTAAAATAAAAAGTTGTTAAAAAGTCACTAACATTGGAAAGAGATAAAGCCATAGCTTAATTTGACTAGGTATGGTCATGTTGCTCTACAGAATGAGTAGCAGAAATGCATGAAGGTTCCTTTAATTCCCTGTGGCTTGGGACATATGGATGCTTCTGGGCAATAAATAATGGGTAGAAGTGGCTTACATCATTGGTTTGCCAATACAAAGACCCAACCCTTATCCCAACTTTATCTCCTCCCCCACTCTCTGCCCAAGCTCTGCTTTCCCCCCCTGGCATGGGGGTCAACACTGTTCAATTCGTTATGCTATATCAGCCTGGGTTTCTGAGTCACTCTACAGAGGACTACAGTTGACATTGTAACAGACACTTGGCATGAGTGATGAATAAACTTTTGGTATATTTAGCCACAAAGATTTTGGTGTTATTCATTTTCATTGCTTATACTAGCCCGCCCATACAGATAGACTCCATAACCCTAGCTAGATTGAGTAATTTTTCTAGTCTTAGATATACAAATTTATATTTTATTATTGTTTCAATGTGCATTTCTCTAACACCAAATATTCTGTGCATCTTAAGATATGTCAAAATTCTGTGTTTCCTCTTCAACATTCCTGTTCTTAGATACTGCCTATTCTATACAAGGGTGGGCAAAAAGTAGTTCACAGTTGTAATACAAACAAATAATACAATAGTTAATAAATAACAGTACAAGAATAAACTCTGTATTTCATGTGCTCACAAGTATAAACCTATTTTTGCTTACCCCTGTATTGCTGTCTCTTTACTATTAATTATCATGAGTTTCATGCCTATGTTTTGCTAATCCCTTTTCAGTTTTAGATATTAAAAATATTTTTTCTTTTCTAACAAATTGTCTTTAACTACATCTGTGGTATCCTTATTGGAAAAGAAATCCTTCATTTTTATACTATTGAAGTATCAGTAATTTTGCCTTTGATGTTTTGTTTAAGGAACCCTTCCTCTTTGTAGGATTTTTTTTCATATTTAGTTCTTTAATCAATCTAAAGCTTTGTCTAATTCCACAGAGGGGACACTATGCATTAAAAACCTTCCCTGTCACCACTGATTTGTAGAACCAAATTGCCTGGATACTGAGATCTCAAAGTAATCACTCTCTCAATGTGTTAAATATTTCTTTCTGGGAATCTCATTTGGCAACAGCATTTTCTTCCTATGGGTTTTCATTTCTTGTGACTGGCCGTGCCCACCCTGTCAAAGAATCGCCCGCCAAAGAATTGCAAAAATATACAAATGAATGCAAACTCCTCTAACAGTGGGCAACCAAGAGCATTTGTTGATACCTTTTCATACCAGGTTAAATAGATCAGCTGAGCATGGTGCAGAAATAATAAAGATAAACTATGTTATAAATAGGGTGTTTGGTTTTGGTTTTTTAGAAGCAGACCCTGGAATAAGAATTTGCATGCAAAGCCTTTACTTACGAACATAAAATAGCCCTGGTAGGAAAGTTGGGAAGTGAGACAAATGGAGAAGTCTGCTAATAAAAGGTAGTTATCGCTAATGAACTCCATTGGGAAAACTCTGGGATTTCACATGGCACACAAATTTTACAGTTATCATCCTCGAGGTGTGCAAGAGATGAGGTATTTATAAGCCAAACTCATTGTTTGAGAGATGCATTCCTGGTCTTCAGTGGGCAGTAATGGGACTCGAGCATCAAGACACAGCTCTCAGGCGCAGATGCTGGCAGTTGGTGAGATGCAGCTGAACAGTGTGCACTGAGAAGGCAAGACTGATGGAAGGTGGTGGACCACCAGCACCAGTAACTCCCATGGCGAATATAGATTATTACTGGATGGGCCTGTTTAATAGAAGGGAAAAGGTAAGATCTTAGAGCAGAACAGCTCAAGCTTTATTTAATAAATAAACCCATTGGAATCCTAACAAAACCCTGCAATGTAGATGCTATTCATATTCCCATTTTACATGTGAAAATACTAAGGTATACAGACTAAGAGAAAATTTCCCAAGATTTCAAATGCTGTTCAAGCTGTAAATGGACCTCACGTTGAATGTTCTTTCTTCTTATTTCCTCATATTATATACCATGAAAATGGTATTGCAATACTCTGACCTGAGAGGATATTGGCCACATTCCCTCCTTAAAATCTCCCATTGGTTTTTGATCAAAATTTAGACACAATGGCAGATGCCTCAGCATTCCTGGAATTTTATTTTCCTGCCGCCAATGTGTAGTCACTACCATTCACTGCTGTGCCGACAAAGAATAAGATCGTGTGGCAGGCTATCTATCCCACTGTATACGCAGCTTGATATTCTCTATTGAACCCCCTGCAAGTCCGTTTGCAAAGTATCTGATACCAGACCTTTTGGCTGTTCTCTACTTCCTTTGGGTTGATGGTAGGTTCTTAAATTCTTCTCTATGACCTATTATTAAAAAGATAATAAATGAAAACATGCACCATTCTTAGTCATTAAAAGCTTTTAAAATGGAACACTGCAAAATTCATACTGTTTTTAAAAAAATTTTCCGCTAGGAAAGTGATGAAACATTTTCAACATACTACATATTGTCTGTACTAACACGATGCGGTCTCCAAGTTGGAGTGCCATATAATGATGTCCCTGATGGTGCAATATAGTTTTACTTATGTGTCTTTCTTCATGTGCAGGTATGTAACAAATATATTTTAATAACTGTAATATATTTTTATATTTTACATTTTAGTTTTTCTATGGGTAATATCTTTGTTATTTTATTTTTAAATAGAGCATCTTAGCTGATCACCCAAAATGCATTCCATGTTGTAGACTTACAAAAAAGAAAATTGAGGTGACTATCCCAGAATTAAAGAAAACTAGTAATTGCCTGATGTAGAAGTTCATGGCCACTGACTTGACTATTAACATAACAATAGTATTGCTTCCAATAAGCCTTGTGTCTGGACTATGTTTCCAAGTGAAGCATGGGACACTATTAACTTAAAATCTAATCTGTATATGCAATCTCACAGAAGTTCCTTATGATGCCTGTGATTCTTAATTTCTGTGTATTTGCCCCTCAAATATTTCTGCCAAGTGAGCCATGAGATAATATTCACCAAAATAGGATGTTTGTGTGATAATTACCACAGAGAATTTCACCTAATCATTCTTACTAATAAGGAGGAACAACAAAGATATGCCATAATGTTTGCCAGCTAGAAGAATATATTGTAAAACTGTCTGCTTTCAAAAAGAATATGATATTGAGGGTGAATTACAGGAGTACTATTTCTTGAATGTTTTTACTTACGTATTTCTTTTTTTAAAAAAAAAATTTTATTGTCCAGTTACAGGGCTCATTCATACACAATGGAATAATATGCAACAGAAAGAAAGGAGGAACTTGTACATTTCTTTAAGCCCTGTTGTTTTATGGCACGGCAAATATATGCATGGCTAAAGTACATTGTCTTTGGTATCAAGAAACACACACATGTGTATGCACACACACATATAATCATAAGTGTATTATTAGTGTATAATTGTTATTAATTATTAGTGTGTAATTGGTGCAGATGTGTTTTAGAAATTGAGAAGAGATATTTCTGTGGTAGAAGAATTTCTGTGGAGAAGAGATGAGGTATATAGTGGTAGTGATACAACAGATTCTAAGAATGTGATTCCTGTAAACACACCAGAAATGTAACATAGGTTCTCGATATTTCTATCCAAAAGATTTATTTGTAAATAATTTAGGAAACTACAGAATTCTTAACTAAGGAAAGGTGAGATAAAAAACACCTGCCAGAAACATTGCGTAATAACCAGTCTTTATTCCATGCTGAGTACTCCTGAAATCTGAGGCAGTATGCTCACAGGTTCATCACAGAAAAAAGTTACCATCCTCTGATTAGATTGCAGAAACCTGTAGTTATTCCAAAGGCTTGTGTTAAAGAGACAAAGTCATCATTTTACGGGGTAGAAACAAAGTCATTCTAACTCATTGAAAGCATATCTGGAATTTTCAGATGGCATTCCTTTATTAGTAATTACAACTCCTGCAGTTTTCATTTGGCTTTTTCTGTTTCAAATTAAAGAAAACTGTTTTAGTGAAAATAAAATGCATCACTCAAACCAAACAATATCATTTATATCCTTTATTCTAGATATCCAAATTTGAAAGGAGCAGAATTTATTAAAGCCCAAATGAATATTATTCAGGAACTATATAGTACATATCTTTATATTTTATGTTTTTGGAGTAATTTCAGCTATATTAAAATGATTTTCTAAATTTCTTATTCTTATGTCAGAACTTCTGAGGTTGGTTATTTGATATCTCTGAATCAAAGACAGTTTTAAAAATAAGTTGAAATGTTCCATTATCTAAACAAATTAATCCAGATTTTTTCTCAGAAAAGCTAATTATTCATCATCTTTTGAAGAAATTAACTCTTCTTTCTTTGGAAAAATTGAGTCTTTTTCACTGTATATGGAACATATATCATGAACAAGTAATATTATTTGTCGTGGGCAAACTTAATTCAAAGATTACTCATGCATTTCACAAATAATCATTGTTTACTAAGTGTTTCACATCCTAATAGGGATAGTGAACAAAAGGTAACGTCCCTGTCATTGTGGAATTTACAGCATAAACCAGGAAACTAGTCAAATATATAACTCATGATTAATAAAGAGTTTGAGTTTATGTAGTATAATCAGTTACTCTGATTCAATTCATTGTGACATAAATCATTATGACAATAAGATAACACAAATCACTATGTCAAAATAAGACACAAGAATCTCAGTGTGACTAAGGCTTTAAGGATGGCACAACCACTTTGCACCTCATAAACCACGGGCTCGTGGCTCACTCCTGTACCTGCACCCCTGTGGAGTCCACGGTATGGGGGTCATCACTGAAAGGCATCACTGAGGCATTGTAGCAGCAGACCCTCCATGTTCCTAGAATTGAAATCAATTTCACAATGCCCATGCTGAAAATTTCCTTAAGTTGAGAAATATTAATATGATTAATAGGGATGATTCAAGTTTTTAGTGTTTGTTGCTGATATAATTATTGGTCTTCTTTAAAAAAAAGAATATACACTTGTAAAAACAAGAATAGAAAAAGGATGTGGAAGATGTTAATGCAAGGTAAGCTCTGAATGTCAAGCTTTGTTAGCTCCATGACAAATGTTTTCACTGACACATGGAAATGCATGTACAGTCCCTCACCTGGACACACTCACAATCAAGCTCAGGATGCTCCCACCTATAAATAAAACACAAACCCTATGACAATGTTAGCAGATGTAATCCAGCTGTACATTAACATCATTTACTAATTTAAACATCCATTCCTGATTTAAAAATATAAAATAGTTTCATTAGCAATCTGGGTCTATTTGACAGACATCTGCTGAAACCTCATGTCCTAAATAATTAAAAACTGAAATTTAGAAGCACATTCATTAAACTCAGAAATTCAACATTTTACTAAAATTTTACAGCACAACAATAAAGCAAATGAAGGAAAGAAAAAGGCTTATCCATTTGTCTATACTATAACTTAGACAAAACGTGTTTTTATTTGTACATGAGTGTCCAGACGTGAGATCCAGAAGTCAGGGTAAATTACTAACAGCAGTTGCCTCCAGGCTGACAAGTGGGATTGAAGGTTTGGGGAGGTGAAACATTAAGTGGCCCCGTAATCCCCACCTCTTCTTTTGCACAACCCCACCCCTTAAATATGAGCTGGTCTCTTGACTTGTTAACCAATGAAATAGGCGATGACAATGGGATGTCACTCTCATGAGCAGGGTACAGCACATAAGAGTCTCTGCTAGCTGACTCCTTCTAGAGACTCTCCCTGTCTCCATTCCTCTCTTCTCTCCTCTTTCTTTGCCCCTCCACCCAAACTCAATTCATGCTGGTTTAGAAAAAGGAGGATGCCACTAATCTTACAGCTTCAGGGACCTGAAATCTGCCAGCAAACCAAGGGAGTTTGGATGCACATCCTTCCCTAGCAGCCCAGCTCCTATGAGACCACAGCCCCAACCAATAGCTGGATTGTAGCCTGATGAGTCTCTCAATCAGAGAACCCGGGAAGGCTGCGTGGGACTCCTGACCCACAAACACTGTGAAATAATAAACACGTCTACTTTAAGTGTGTTAATTTGTTACACAACATAGGAAACTAATGCACTTAACTCTTATGTATTATTTATGTCTTTACATAGAAAATGTAAATACATATAGCAATGAAACTAACAGTCAAACCCGCAGTGTCCTTATAGAATCAGACTGCTCCCCATACTCTGAGAAGCCTCCTCATTCCCCAGTGTGGAGCAAGGGCAGACACGTCAGAGCCTCAGGCAATCCTGCTACAACTAAGAACAGGGTCTTACCTTCATAACAGCAACCCATCACATGGTTTAGGCAAAGAATTTGCCATCTTCGACTCAAAGGGAAAACCAAGAATCTGGAACAAAAGAACACTTTCTGTAACAATAGAGTAACAACCAGTAATTTAGAAGTGGTGGAATTTGAAAGCTACCATTTGGCAATCATGGGAATAAACAGTTTATTCAAGAAACATCAATAGATGCTACAAATGTGGGTAAAAACTTCATGAAGAATGGAATATTTACATAATTTCAAAGTACCTCCCACAACAAATAAAAAACATTTTGAATTACAAAGGGAAAAAGAAAAACTTTATAATGAAGACACTTGACAGTCATCACCTTAAATGATTAAAGTTAACATCACTGGTAATGAAATAAATTTTGATCATGTATTTTCTAACAAAGACAAATGAAAAGAATAAAGGAAGCTTTGTGTGAAATTTCTGCCAAAGATGCAAAATCTGAGTCTAACCAGGAGAAAAAATATCAGAAAAACCAAAATGAGGAAAGTAGGAGTAGTCATCCATAACACACACACACACACACACACACACACACACAGAGTTCCGTAATCTTTAAATGTGCCAACATCATAAAAATCAAGAAACGACTGAGATTCTCTTCCAGAAATTTAAGAGACACCACAACTAAGTGCAACGCATGATCCTAGAGTGGTTCCTTTTGCCAGGAAGGACATTGTTGGGACAATGGGAGAAACCTAACTAGATCTGAGGGTTAGACTGTAGTCCCATACCAGTGTTAATTTCCCGATTTGATGATTATATTGTACTTATGTAGGTCAATTTCTTTGTTGAAATTATACACGAAAATATTTAGAGGTGGTGAGGCATCGAATAGCTGTTTACTGGAAAAAAGTTAAGGGTTAAATAATTCTTTGTTTTATCCTTGCAACTTCTCTGTACATTTAAAATATTTATTTTTAACCAAATCAAGATGTTTCCAAAATGGTCATATCTGAATGGTTGCATTAAAGTCTGTCCATTGGGAGTTGTTTCAATTTAAAACAAAACATCACTATTATTAGAGAAATTTACTGAAGTCTGATTGTTTTTCAACATCTTTTGCTACTGATGAATGCTATATGACCATCTATCATGGGGCTGATAATTCACTTGAAAAACAATGATTGGTAATTGAGTCCATATATGACAAACATCTACAGATGAAAGAGGTTGGGATTAAGTCAATTGCCTCTTTACTTTGAAATAATTGCATGTTTGAAGTAAAAGCATCACTTTAAGTTGAATCATCCAAATAATTAGTTTATGTTTCCACTCTTCTATTTTGCCGGTGTACCGAATAAATTTGTAAATAAAACCATTTTTTCAGATTCCAAACTCACACTGATGTATGCGCGTGAGTACATACATGCGTATGCATTCATAACCCCTACAATTGTAACAAGACTGTTCCGTTTAAAATAATTGCGGCCTTTACTGCAACCCAGCAGACCAGCAATGTGTTTATGCATGAGTGAGAGACCGAGCAGACTTCCAGGTTCGTGTGGTTTTCACAAGGCAGCGCCATCTGTTTACGGTTGACGGATCCTCAGGCCGACTCCCCACCACTTTTAAGAAAGTCCATCAAAGGGAGTATCCGCCTGCTCTTCCAAAATGCGAATGTTACAAATCATTCCCTTAGCAAAATATTTTGTTCTTCAAATTCCAGGTTTTAAAAGCTGCATAGCAAGGGCAGAAACAACAACCCAAAAGGCATAATTTCTAAGTAGCAAAAGCAACAGGGTTTCATTTTTTGCTCTCAGTTGCCTATTCAGCATAATTTTTCCTCCACTTCACAAAAGCTCTGGCATTTTAACCTTGAGTGCAGTTGGATTTTAGTATGAGAGTCTAAATGGATTAAAATCCCTTAAGACTCACAGAAATAAACATCCCCTGGAGAAATTTCAAGCCTCAATCACTGGTGAAAGAATATTTGGAGTAGGACCCTTCTGTAAAACTACATGCCTAAACTATGCCCCTACTTGATTCCATCTCACCCAACTGGAGGTACAGCCATGTTTTAGCAACAGAAGGAACGGGATTCTGGTAGCAGTTTTGATATTCACTACAAGCATGACCCTAGACCAGGGGTGTCAAACTCATTTTCACCAGGGGCCACATCAGCCTCACGGTTGTCTCCAAAGGGCCAAATGCAGAGCTCCTTGCCCCCAGTTAAGGAGCAGTTACATTTACACAGTCCTAAAATTACATTTTGCCCTTTGAAGGCAATTGCAAGGCTGATGTGACCCCTGGTGAAAATGAGTTTGACACCCCTGCCCTAGACAAATCAGTTTAGTTAAATGAATAATGAGAATAAGAAGACTTATTTCTTAGTGATATTGCTGAAATTGAATATTATAATGCATATAAAGTGTCAAGCAGATAGTAAGTACTAAATGACCATAAGTAGCCATAGAATTTGCCCATTTGATTCTTAAAATAGGATGTCAAAATATGACCTCTATTGTCATAATTTTGGTTAATTCAATAATTTTACAACTTGCAGTTTAATATTCCCCTCTTTAAAAATGAGGTATTCATAAATTTGAAGTGAACTTCGCTAGAGACTTGTTGCATTGTTAATGTGGAATTTTTTCTTGGTAATAAAAACAGGTTCATTACTAAGTACTTTCAACTTCTAGTCTGTAGTGGACTTTTTGATAGAAAACCATTTCATTTGCTACTTGTATTTGAGTATAAGTACATGGTAATTCTAGATGGTTCTGAAATCCACTATTTTAATATGATCTGAAGAAAGTGGGAGAGGGAAGGCACACATAGAGGATTTTATGTTGTCAAAACTCAACATCATAAGATTATGCCCCTCTTCCATAAAATGCACACACTCAGTGCTGGAACGATGCTTCATTTGCATAACTAGAAAGTCCAGAACAGGGAGAGGGTACAGAAAGTACACAACTTTTGTTTGCATTTTAAAATTCTTCTTGGAAGTAGCATTGTCTCCCCCAAAACATAAATGATTTACTATTATGCTCACAGGAATTGTTTCATAAACCATTCACACACAAACTATGGATATTTAACTATATTAGAATGTGAACCAACTTTAGATAGCTACTAAGTTATATTTCAAAGCTATGACAAAACTACTGTTTGTTGACATTAAAACTTTGTTTTGTTTTCCTAACAAGTCATACTTTAAAGGTCCTGAACTGGTGAAAGTCAAGTTGATTTTATTTCTGTGAATTTATTTTTTTGCATTTTCAGCAAGAATAAAAATAGCTTTCCACTTTTTTTTCTGTGTGCCAGATACTGTTCTGAGCACCTCATTTAGTCCTTAGAGCAACTGTAGAATAAGTATTATGATCCTTATGTTTAAAAAGAGAAAATTGATTCTTTTTAGAAGTAAAAAACTCCATTTTTCCAACATCTTAGAAGAGCCAGGCCCCAAGGCCTGTGCTTCCAAAGCCTCCATTCTCAGGTCGTCCGGGAGCCGGGAGCCCTCAGCTCTGCGGACAGCTGTGAGCCCGTACCCTGGGGATCCCACTCATCTTCCACGCATGCCAGCTTGGAGCAGCGCTCTTGCCTTCTTTGGGACACTGGTGGCAGAGCTGCAGGGCTCGGCCCTGGAAAGAGTGCCAGAAAGTGCTTCATCTCCCAAACAGCCCCATAAAAGTGTGCCATGGCTCTGCGTGTGAAAACCACCGGAAAGTTCAGAAACAAGGACATTCTCTAAAAAGAACAAGAAAAGTAAAGAAAAGAAGAAAAGGGACAGAAGACAAAAAGGTAAGAAAAAAGTCCCATACTTCTAGTGCGTATTCTTTATCAGGTTAAGTAGTTGGCATCATGGAGAGGGGACTTCCTGTTGGAAAAACATGTCCAGCCAGAAAAAGAGTCACAGTAATAAAATTTTTCATCCTGAAAAACACCATAATGGCCTAAACTCCAGGAGGGACCAACCTAAGAGAGTCAAGTTGAAGGTCATGTGTTATAGTAACCGAAAGAAACGGTGATACAAATAAAATTTGGCCCCTTTCTATTTTTATTAGGATTATTTGTACTCATAAGTAGCATCCTTGTGAACTGACAGATTGTGTGAACGATCACATATGTTTAGTTTTTAAGAGAAACTTTGGTGGAGATGTCAGTGCTCCGGAAATGAGGTAAGCGTAATGAAGAGAAACTGGTTTATTCGATAATCATCACTCGCGCCGGCAAAGCGCTGCGCTCTCACAGTTCTGCTGTCACACGGCCAGAGCCAGAATGGCCCCCACATGGCAGCGGGCGCATCAGGCGTGACTCAACCAATCGACTGAACCCAAGCGTACATCACTGATTGCCATTTGGTAATGTTCGTAAGACAAAGCAGAGGTTCTCACGCTGTTAGTGTGAATAAAATTTAACAAGGGGTTTGTTAAAATGCAGAGTTGCAGACTTCTAAGGTGAGGTTCCAGGATCTATTGTACATTTTTAACAATACTCAACTCTTTTTATGTGAAATGACCCAGAGTTTCTGAGAAACACTAGCTGATGAGCTTCTCGGTTCACCAATGTTAAGCTGATTAAGGATGGGCTTGAGGAATAATTATGGCCTGGAGTAGCCTGCCTTGTTGGTCTCCCCTACAGAACTATTGCTCAAAGGATTTAACAAACTTATAATGGCTTAAATCAAGCCATCTGCCAAGAAGCTAGCTATCCAGTACAGGACAGAGAGAGAAGGAAGGGGTCTCAGATACCAGCTCCCAGGAGCATCGGAGGGAAGCTTTGTCCACACAGAGAAAAGGACTAATTGGTCAGATAACCAACTACTCTAGTCAGAGAAGCCCGCCTGCTTGGGTATTAATAGGTCTCCACTATACTGGGGCCGAGTCCTAGGTCTGGGGTCTTCTTCATGTTTCTGTCTTAGGGATCGCTGCCTCTTTAATGAAAATTGTACTAGGGAAACGATTTTGATATTCATAAGAAACTCTTAGAGGAGAATTAAACCAAAAATCTTGCTTAAAAACTATTCTTTTCTTATAAAGCCTTTCTTGATCCTGCCAGCTAAAGCAGTATCATTTCTTCCTCTTGTTTCCCATTGCATTGGATGCTCGCCTGCGGCTGACACCAGGATTGATCTGCGGGGCACGTGTTAGGTGCCTTTTCTACCTCTGCACGTGACTGTGGGCTGATTATGGACAAGGTGCATTCTGGATTCACTGTTTTACCTCCACACGGTGTGTGGGACATCAGTGGCACCTCTAGGCTGTTGTTTCCTGGGGAACTGGTCAGTGGAGTTTTCGTTTGCTAGAGAGCGACTTCTTTCAGAACTGCTATGAATAGCCCTCAAGAGATAATTTGGGAAGCCTGCCAAACAGGTACTATTCCAGGTCCCATCCCTGCCACAGGAAAAAAGACAGTGAAAATCACACAACTCAGATATGTTTTTCCTCTGATCTGAGACTCATCATACAACAATTTGTGGAAACAGTGAATCCAAAATTGAATTCTAAATTCATTACTTAGAAAGGAAGCCATTATCATTAGGGAGTCTAGAGTCCGAATTCTCTTAAAAGGAAGAGTAAGCAGAGTTTCCTTGGACATGGACCTGGCAAGAACTTGGTCAAAGGTCTTGGGTTCCTGCCAACCCTCACTCTGAGCCTGGTTCGAGGGGAAGGCGGTGCACAGACCATGGCAAGACTAAGTGCATCCACATCCATTTAGTCTAAAGGTCTGGTGCCAGGAGAGGCTGAAAGACATCTCTTTTTGGTATTGCCAAGAGTGAAGCCTTATGGGTTGGGCCTAGTGGCTTGAACTTACTTATCCCTTTGTGCATTCATTGGAGATTTATGGAGTCTAGTGCTGTTGTTGAGCCACTAGTCAGGCGTCTGACTTCTGTTTGTGGTCTTTTTGGCATTGCAGTGACATGGTGGATGTGGTTTGGTCTCAGTGGCACCTTGGTCCGACAGTGTATCTTGGCCCGGTAGGATGTATTTTGGACAATTTGGTTATTCCCTTTAATATGTTGTTCCAGAGGCAAGAGTTCATGGTGTCTTAGCAGTGATTGGAATTTAGCAACATTTTTTTTCTTCATAATTTAGTCTTGATGAAGTTTTCACTGGTCAGTCAGGGCATGGTGGAAGCTTATAAAGAGCCAAGTGAAGCTTGTTCTAATACTTCACGTATAGCAGACTATTGATTTGGGCCAATAGGTAGAATTTAGAAATAACTCTACAAAATAGCTTGTTGCGGGGCCGGGCAACCATAGCGTTCTGGTCAGTGTTTACAGCTTGTAGCCTCAGTTTTATGGCTCATACTTTATGAGGACTCCATTTGGTAATCAGAGAATAGCAGAATGGTGAATTTCTAAGGTATTCAAGTATATGGATAAAGCCTGCGGAGTCATAAGAAAGCTATTAATTCCTAGAGAATCCTCAGGACTCTCCAGGAATGTGAAAAGACATACTAAACACCCGCACCATTTTTAGGCTTTCTGTACTTTCATGGACTGTAACAATGTGCAGTTTGTCATGGTGACTGCATTATTCTCTTCTAATTACCGGTGGCTGATGCTGGAGTAACGTGGGTGCTGCACATGGGGCCTGGCCATGGCTTCCCAGGGATTGGATGCCCATTCACTGTGTAGGATGGAGTCATGGCAAAGCTTGTAACCCTGGACACATGAGTCATCTTGGTGCTATCATTACACAATTTGGCTCTACTTCATAGAGATGAGAAAGTTTTTAGGAGCAAACTGACCATGGGAAGCTGATGTTCTCCCATGGTGACATTTATCTCGGAGCCCAAATTGCAAGTGCTTTGTTACATGACACGTATCATTTGACTTCTACCAATTACCTATTTGTCTTAGAAATCCAATTCCTACTATAGAGTGAAATTTATCCATTTCCCCAAATACTTACAACATAAGTCAGGCTCCTTGGACGGAGCCACTGTATTCATCCGTCAGAAGCTGTGGGAGTTTGCTGCTGACAGTCCACACCGGCACCCTTCCCAGGAAGATGACCACAGGAGAACGGGGACTGACTCACTCAAACGTGAGTGGAAGGTGAACCTCCCTCCCCGTGGGGTTGCCTCATAGGCAATGAATGACTAATGTAAAAAGGTCTCACAGGTCACCTACCTTGCTCCTGGTGCAACAGCCTCTGTGATGCGATTCATGTTTCCGAGGTTCCTGAGGACCAGTGCAGACTGTTCCTGAACAACATGGTTCTCTAGCTTCTCCCCCTGCCCATTCTATTTTCCTTAATCCTCTTAACAGTTTTTCCTGAGGCCACTCTGTCAATAAGTCTCTCACAGGGATCTCCGTCTTAGTTCCCTTTCTAAGGAAATATTATTAGATGGCTTGGGAAAGTAATGCAGATTGGATATCTAAATTAAGAGAGAAAGAAAGGAACAATAAAGTAACAATGACAACAACAAAAACCTAAAAGGCTATTGGAAGAGAAGGATGTTAACCACTGAAGTATAATGACTGAATACAAGAATCTCTAAAATCCTTTTTGTTATTTTATATCAAATGTGCAGAAAAGTACTTGGTTCATAGTAAGTAGTGAATGACTAAATTAATAAATCAGTGAACCAGCCAGCCACCCTTTCTATCAGGAAACTGAATTGCCTGAAGAAATAAATGGAGAACCTGCATCGCATGTGGGGAAACAAATGAATTAAAATGAATTGGAAGCTAAACAGCCCTGAGACAGAAATGGTAAAGTAGAGGACTTATTTTGGAAAAGAAAAATACAGTTACAGTCACCAAGGCTCAACCAGCCAACTCGTGACATATATTTATCCTTTTTAGCCTATTAAAGAACATGATCTCTGTGGACACTGATCTACAGAAATTAGTGATCATATCAAAGTACTACTTATTGGTATGAATTTGTTGGGCAAGTTGAAATTTATGACAGAGTAAATCAATAAGAAAATGAAACTCTGAGGAACAGAAAAGTTTAAGTGTAGGTTATTCCTGTTTCCACTTTATATGAACATCAGTAAGTTTTATTTCTCAGTAGTGTTTCTGAGAAAATATGGACACACAGCTTTTGAGAAAATATGGGACACACATCAGCTGTTGAAATGTCACTGGTTTTTTAGGGCCTTACGTTGTAGTCTCAGGACACCTTAAACAATTCAAATTATTGAAACACCTCACAGTGATAAATTTCAGTTTCAAAGTTGAATCACTTAAAGTCTCATTTTGACATGCTGTACCTACAACAAATGCTTGCAATTACTACCAAATTGCCATATTGAGAGATTATGAGATTACTTATTATTTTCATAACAAGTGAAATTAAGCTATGATGCAATCATCCACTGAGTAGATGCCCCTGGTTTTCTCTCTGATTACAAGTATCAAAAAAATATTTCTTCCATTATTTTACTTTAGCACAAATGCATCCGACTGATTCCTTAAAAATAGTGCAAAACTAAAACATCTTATACAATAACACATTGATTAAGCATGTATGTATAAATGTGAATTATGATGCGATATTCATAGATACCTGAATTTGAGGGTAATGGTACTTTTTGTTCTAGGGGTACCTTGAACCATTTAAAATATAATGCAAAAACATGGAACAGGCTGAAAGCTGTCCGGGAGGAGGGAGGAGTGGGGCGCTGGATCAAAGAAGATGGAAGGATTAGCCAAGGAGCCCACGTGCATCACTCCCAGACACAGACAACGGTGGGGCCACCACAGAGCGAATGGGGAGCGGAGGCTAGGAAGAGTGGGGCGAAGGGGGAGAAAATGGGGTCATCTGCAGTAGTGTCGACAATAAAAATAAAGAAAAAGAACACAATGTATAAATAAAACTTAAATCAAACATCGATTGAAAATCAGAAGCAGCTTTAGTGAAACCTAGAGTTTTACAGAACACAATTTGAAAATTGTTATATAGGGGAAAAGGGTATAATTTGACCTTTAAATCAGGCCAGTGCTCTTTGTCTCCCTCATTTCTTCAGCAGTGCACAGCTCTAAAAAACTCATAAATACGACTGAGGCATATAGTGTTTAGAAACAAAAAAGCAGGGACTGAGAGTGTGTGCATTGGGTCACCCTTGAAGCAGTCATTTCAGCTTGTTGGAACTGATCCTCGGCTGCCCCCACCACACAAGGAAATCACTATGGACCTATACAAACACACAGTGCCAGAAACCGCCCTGCACCTACTAAGTCAGAAAATTTGTCATTGGAACCCAGACATCCGTATTGTTTTTTAAACTGCATGGATGGATCGAATGAGCCAGAATTGAGAAGCAGTGGCAACTGGTTTCATAGTTTTCAAAGCATTTTTACCTCTATCATATTTTAGTTTCAAAAATTAAAAGTAAAGGGTATATAGATTTAGAGTGATTAACAAAATAAAATTTAAAGTAAAGGGGCGGATGACATTAATAAAGCTTAAGAAAGGTTAAATGGGTTTTCTGAGAACCAAACCAAAATTTGCACTTAAGTGTTGAACTCATTATTCTCTGCTCTTTCATCAGACGATGCTCTCTTAATGGTTGTGTATGGACGGGGCATGAGTGATGCCTACAATAACTGGATTTGATGGTTGTGGTCCAAAGAAGTTTGGATGAAAACCGAATATATTCTTTGAAGGCTGTGTCCTCGAGCAGGGCAGTCCTTATGGTCCCCATTCTCAATTAGGGACATGAGATTATCCTGGTCTTATAATATGTTCATTGTCCACATGCAATGGGAAATACCAACCAGCAAGACCTGAGAGACGTATTAGAAGTCAATGAGTTACGTAGGTGTCCAAGTCACCTAGAACCATCCA